>MVAQ01000287.1:0-23827 GCA_014825775.1 Krasilnikovozyma curviuscula
AGACTACGCGGGGGCGTTGTTGCATCATTTTTTGGAATCTCGGCCTATCTTTCGGGAAAGCAGCTTGTCACTTGCAACAGATCATTGGAAAAAGGCTGTTACATGGATCGTGGGTGTTGGGGCAGAGAGGTCAGCGAAAGTTTGTCTTGCGATGACGGGCATTACGCCGCCGTCGGAGCGCATCGCGTCTTTGTCCGTCAATTTGCGCCTTCATTTGACTACTTTCGCTGCTCCTGACTCTCCTGCCAGATATCGTTTGTCTCAGTTGAGTCTTGGTAGCACTCGTGAGATCATACCGCGCATCCAGAAGAATGCAAGGTACCAGGACTTCCTTGTTTACAAAAGGGGGAACCCTGATTTGAGCGTAAAGTCGGCGCTCTTGGCCTATCAATTGTCCGTCCGACGCGCCTTTCTGCAGTCTCAGACGGAAGTGGGACGATTAGGAGTTTATATATTGGCTAATAGTGCTACTCGTACAGCGGGACTGTGCGATAAAGTGCTGACATTGGCAAAAAATGCGCCCCTCAACTTAGCGATCCGTTGGAGAACGGGTGTTTTTGGCATCAGATACGATTGTTCTTGCGGGAGTCCTTTCAACAGACGACATGCCTTTGAATGTTACGAGGATGTTTTATTAGAGCAAGCCAATGCTGTTCAAAATGATGGTTCTGCGGTGGTTTTGGCAGACTTTTGCGCGGATGTTGTTGAATTTTTCCAGCGGGCGGACCTTTCTTACACCTTGCTGGATTCCATGTTGAACTCCAAGGTCTTTCGAAAGGCTGCTTTAAATTCTTTGGAAATTATATACGAAGATATTAGTGGGGTCAAGGGGAAAAATGTCTCTGTGGTGGTGACCGAGGAGGAAGTTTTCCTCAACACATAGTTTTTTAGATATTTTCTCTCGCCCCGCTGGATAGTCTCTGCGGGGTAGCAAGGTTTCCCTCTCACAGAGAGGGTTTTTTGATCTTCGCAATTCTAGCTATGTTTATTCCATACCTAGATAGTGCGACAGTAGCTCAGCGCGTCTTTGTTTACTTTACTTGCGGTCGACTCCGGTCTTCACATCCTATACATACTCTTAAAACCTAACCTAGCGTTGTTTACTTTATTTGTGGGCGACTTCGGTCGTCACAGGATACATAATCTTAAAACCTAACCTATATTAATTAAAACTTGACGGCACCTATTCCGGTTCATCGTATCCTTCTCTGACATCTTTAGGGACTCTGACAAAGAGCAACACTATCAACAATCCAAGAACCGTCATTCCAATTCCAAGATAAGCCGCACCGCGTAACCCAAGTAGAACATCAGCTCCATCTTTATTGACATGAATCTCAATTACAGAACCCAATGCAACACCCATCGAAAGACCGTAATTCAGGCAAGTACCCGCCAAACTTATTTGAGAAAATGTCAGATGATGCGTCCCTCGAAAGGGAAAGAAAAGAGATGACGTACCTTCCAGCCACACCTTGCTGTGATGGTTTGACAGTGTTTGAAGCGATTATCTGAGTAGCGGTGAATGTAAGATCAGGTCCGAATGCAGCAAAAATTGGAGCGAAGAATGTCGATAGCCAGTAGACTTGATGGATATGAGCAGTAGCGAGGAGTGTGTTGGCGACTAACATTGACATTAGCCCGATCTTCACAAGCAGGGAGCTAGTGATCAGCTAGACTTCCTTCGACAAAATCATCGGTCAAGAGCAACTCACACCTAGTATAACCTGAGCAGGTACTAAACGAATCAAAGCAGCTGAGACGAAAGCAGCTGCAAATGCACACACTGTGAAGGGAGAGATGTACGCGACAAGTTGAACCATGTTGGCGCCTCGAAACTCCTTCAAGAACTGGTAATAGTCTGAAAGAAGCATCAGCGCCACTCTCAGTCCGTATTCTGAAAATGAACCTACAGTAGATGAATATACCAAAGCTCATGAAGTCAAGGAAGGCTGATGCGATGACTGCTGCGAAAGTTGGTGCTTTCCAGATGTCGAACGGCAAGATAGGAAACTTAGCAACGTTCATCTCATAGAAAGAGAACGCTACAAGTGCAGCTATGCCAACGAGTAACGTTGTGATCGGAGTAGCTGATTTCCAACCAGTGAGCAACGATTGACTAGTGATGGCAAGCGGCTAAATATAAGTACATGAGTAGACAATTTGGGGGAAACGAGGGCTCACATGAACGCGAAATTGAATAAAACAAGCCCTGACACCCCCAAGAAAGCTCCAACGTAGTCTACCGAGCCTCCAAACGCTACTCCTAGGGTGAGAGGGAGAGCAAAGAGTCCGATAGCTAGTGTGAAAGCATTCTTGATGGCGTGAAGCCACCAAATCCACCTCACATCAATGAAAGTTGCCATAAGAACTTCAAATATAGATCCACCTGCAGCTGAGAAAGGCGCAAGAGCACCTGGAGAAAGTAAACTCGTTCAATTTCCAAAGGTGAGTGGGTCAAATGAGACCAAAGGAAAGACTTTCACTGCACTCACCAAACAGTCCAAAGTAAATGTTTCTTTTCTTCCCTGGTGGATAGGCCATTGCGAGTAGCCCGATCGAGCACGGGAGCATAATTCCAGCGCCAATGCCTGTCAAACCTCGACAAGCATCAAAGAATGGTGCACTTTACATTCCAGAATGACCCATAATGGTAAGCAAGAGGCTTCAGAACACAATTTACCACATGAACTCACGAAGTTGCGAAACCTGAGACTAGATTCCAGATCATGACCCAAACCAACGCAACCATCCAAACGCGCCTCGCACCATACACATCGCCCAATCTACCACCAAGTAGAACAAAGCTTCCCGTGGTCAGAGAGAATGCTGCTAGAATCCAAGCAAGCTGACCGCTGTCAGATGCCACTCCGAGATAGGCAGCGATGTGTTCCGCTGTAGCCAAAGTCTGCGCGTAAAAGATAAACGTCAATCGCTTGACTACTATTCGATCCTAAATGGTAAAGGGGACTTACGGATCCAAAGGGAGTGAGATTGAAAGATTGTCCCAACATGACAGCTAAGACAAACCCTGCTTCTTGTAATTTGGACTTGAAAGGAGTTGGTTTCTTTTCAGGTTGAGAAAGACCCTGCTCTAGCGCCTTAGTGCTCATTTCAGCTTCGACTGGTTCGACCATTGGGATAGCAGTCTCTGAGGTGTCTACACTCCTAGAAGCAGAAATTGACATTCTGAGCAGTGGCGCTTTGGTGTGAAGAAATGTCGGAAGAGCTAGTTTAAAATCCATCTTTGCCTTATACGTTTGAACGCAGTACAGTGCCAAGAGTCTCTTCGGACCTGTTGTTACCAAGCTGAGTCGAACTGAATAATACATGGGAAGAAAATGCAATCACACGCTCAAACGGTGAGTTACTGATGATAGATCGGCCTCCGAGCTCGATGATGTCTCAGTGTTGCAGCCGTCAAGCCGCCGCGACTGACGGCGCTAGGCATGAGACAAGTTGGAATTTCGAGTATATAGCCCTCTTGCGCCTACGTTCGAACTTCCACTATAGCTTTAATTTAAGCTTACTGAACATGACCGTCATCATACACGCACTTCTTCACCTACAGCCAGGCAGAGCCACTGCTCTGATCGACTCTGCGAAGTTGCTTGCCCCTACCCTCCGCCAAATCCCTGGTGTCATCTCCTGGAACCTTTTTCAAAATACACAGGTGAGGATTCCCCATCGCATCAGATCTGACCTCGCATTATAGGACATCGCATTGACGGCATCTTGATTGTTTTGCTGCGACTCTGCACACTCAGGATGCCAATCACATCACTGCTCAGGGAAGATTCTCTGATAAATCTGCCAGTGAACATTATCTAAGATCCGATGCTTTCAAGGTACGAGCCATTGTGTGTCTTCCACTCATACCTGCTTCATAATCACTTAACACTGGTCTCGTGGTTTATGACCTTAGGAGTTTCAAACTTCTCTAGGCCCTATCTTGGCTGCTAAACCAGACGTTGAGATCTATGAAGAAGCAGTGTAGATAGGAGAAACGCTGTAGCTATCATGAGTGACATATATTTATCACGTCGTTTCGTCCATCAGCTTCGTTCATGTACAGCAATATTGCCACTTTGACAAATTGCGAGTATAATGCTAAATAGTGATATAATCTTAAATTATCTACGATCGTGAATAAAACCGTTGACAACAAGCAGATGCCCCTGCTTAAACATAAATGGCAAGACGGGAGTCGCTCATTTTTTTACCGAGTAAACACAAAAGACATCGTTGCAAATCCCTCTACCGAGCTGCAGAGGCATGTTTTCAATCTCAGTCTTGGCTGCCAGATCTAGCGCTGTTGCGTCGGTCTCATTGAGACCAGCAATCATGCCGATGGTCTTCGTCGAAAAGATGGAGCCGATTCGATAAGCTGCTTTTCCAGAAGTTAACTCAGTAATGCTTTTGTTGAAGGTTAATGAATCATATGAGCGAAGTTTCAGCGAACATCCCCAATTGCAGGACTGAAGAGTGGAAGCTACTTACGAGTCTCCATTGCGTTCTCCATATCTCATCGTCAGCGTAGTAGGATAAACCTGTTCAAACTGGCGCTGATGATCTTCATCTTCTAATTCGGATATCATCCTAAATGCTGTGGAAGCCGTCTCCATTGCATCCCTCAGATCAGATTGGAAAGCGATCGTCCGCTTGATCTTTTCCAAGGCTCCACAGGCTGGAAAGCTATCGCA
Organism: Krasilnikovozyma curviuscula; assembly: GCA_014825775.1. NCBI lineage: Eukaryota > Fungi > Basidiomycota > Tremellomycetes > Cystofilobasidiales > Mrakiaceae > Krasilnikovozyma > Krasilnikovozyma curviuscula. The sequence continues at coordinate 4,704 of MVAQ01000287.1, forward strand.
ACAGGGGCATGAGAGCAATTGGAAGAAAAGGCGCTTTGATAAGAACTACTTACTGATCGTCCATGTCTAGAGCGGTATCCTCCATGCGTCTCAGTCCAAATTCTGCAGTGATGAGAATGCCCCCTGGTCGTAGAAGCCGAGCGCACTCTTGTATCAAAAAGGAGTATTTCTCTTTTGAAATGAACCATGATATCCATATGATGCCTGAGTGGTAACATCTTAAGCAACTGTGGGAAGAAAGTGGCAGCTGCCAGCTTAGAAAGATGTGACAACAACTCACTGATCAAGTCAAAGGTGTCATCAGAGCTAGAGTCGAGAGTAGTGAAAAGTGAGATTTTTATACCTTCGGGAGCGAATACTCTGACTTTTGAAGAGAACTCACAATTCCAGGGCAAACGTGCAATCGGCGACCTCAAATGACGCATTTCTTTAATTGGCCATCTAACGTTAAGATGCTTGATATGATGAATAAAGGAAGCAGAGAAGAGAAGTGTGACTCACGGCGGTGTATATGTATCCTCTCTCAATGGAACGATGTCGATGCCGACACAACGCACATCAGGAAACTGCGACGCAACCCGTATCACATTCAAGCCTAGTACTCCACTCCCTATATCAAGATACGCCGCATTCTTTCGCGCTTGAAGTACCTTCGTCCAGTGAATAGGAGGTGGAATGAATGTAGGAACAAAGAAGTTGTCTGAAGCGATTTGTATGAGTAAGCAAGCAAAGAAAGAGGAGGTTTTTTGTTGGGATTGATCTACTCACTCAATACAGCATACTCTTGAATAAATCTCTCGCAATCAGGATAGCCATCGACGGGAAACCACATCGTATCGCTTATGGATGAAAACAACGCTGAGAAACCGAATGGCGATGGAAATGGGGAAATAACACGGTCAATGTACAATTCAGACCAATAACTCAGGTAGATAGAGGGCTTTACTTACCGCCATAGCGTACTGTATACAAAGCTTCTCTGAGCGACTGGCTGAGGGAAAAGGTAGAATTCCCGCCGACCGTCGAATTGCCATCCTCATCGTCATCTTGCCTTGGGGAATCGTTAATAGAAGAAGTCTCAGCGTAGTCTTCAGCTCTTTCCCAAGGTCTCAACATATTCTGTGTAGTTGAACGATGTGGCTGGGATCTAACTGAAGGTTTCGCTGCACCTCGTCCACTACTCTTCGACCGTGCCTTGCTGCTGTAATTTTCTTGCTGCAGTCGAAGTCTTTTTAATACCCAAATTAACTCTGTACTTACACAGTATTATCCACTAGCTGGTTGGCGTGTTGTAGCTGATCAGGCTCTGCTTTTGTGCTCCACTGTTTCAAACAGATGGTTCAGCCATATCCGAACTCGCCACTCAGTATATCCACGCCAGCTTCTCAAAACTACCAAACTCATCATCTAGAAACGAAGTTGCTGGTTGGAAGGAAGTGTATATACTGAGGGAAACGTAGATAGTTGTCAGATCGGAGAATGTTGTACGTCCACTACCCAATGACGACTTCTTGAGAGCTGGTTACGTTTGTCCAACTGATATATTGTTGTTGGATCTAGAGCTCTAGATGAACCTTTCATTCCTCTCACCTTGATATCCCTCATAGTTCACATCTATCACCCCATATCTTCTGGAGGTAAGGAATTGACCTCACTCACCACTGCAACCTCACACGAAGTCGAAGATGAAGGAGAAGGATCAGTCAATGCTGCTAGCATTAGAGAACTGCTAAGTATGGGGTTGGAAGTTCTTTGGGACAACGTTGACGACTGCTAGAGATGGGAACTCAGGGGCTGAACCTTGTGATGCTGTGAGAGTAAGTTTTCTCTTTCTTTGTGACTATTACTGTGTCAGTACTGATTCTGGATCTTGAAATTTAGGAGATGATCGCCCTCTTCACCCAACTGGACAAACTGAAACATAGGAAGAGCCTCCTCATTATGGCGACATCCAACACAGCTCAATTAAACTCCTTCCACTCCTCACAGATTCCTCCATCGAGCGGATATCAAGCAATACATTGGCTTACACAACTCAGAAACAGTCTATGGGATCTTGACGTGATGTCTTGTGGAATGGATGAGGAGTGGCATCTGTTGTCACGTTGTCAGTGCGTGTTCATCCCCTCCTACTGCATCTGAAGGTGTGGTTCTGCTCGCTTCCTATGGTACTTACTGATCCTCATCCTTTGATGTGAAACCAGGATATCCTCGTTTTCCGTTGCTTCTACGACTCACTTCATCAATGAAGTTGTACTTCCTTTGGTTTTCACGTATGGGGACCTGGATGCACTGTGGTGCAGTTTCGCAGCTCGGATTTTTCGGCGAAGGCAAAGATGTCTCACCCGAGTGTTGTTGATTCTGCCTGAGACAGTTGCAGATGCGCCGCTGCATCCTCGCACGTCATATAAAAAGACAAGTGTCTTTGTCTATAAACTGATACTTTGAACACTCTTGCTTTAACAAAAAATATCTCTTACAATGTCTTATTCGAAGATTATCGCAGGTCAGTTGCTTCCAGATTATGTTTCCCATGGAATCGAGACGCCCAACGCCCAAGCCTGACAATTATGCTCTTGATTAGTTACTGGTGTGAGTCCATCTCTGTACTGTTCGTGCAGGATACGTCACTGCATGTTACTTGTCCCCATGTAGCCGAACCTGCTGACAAGTTGATCTCTTCCTCTCCACAGGCGGCCCGAGGAATCGGGTTCGAGATTGTGAATCAGCTGTCGGTCAACCCTTTATTTCAAGTTCTTGCTTTGGTGAGAGATGTTGGTAGTGCTCTGGCTTTGAGAGAACTTGGACGCTCCAATGTTTTCATCGTTGGCTTTGACATTTCTAGTGTCGAGAGTGTCACGGTGAGTTATATGTATATCTTCGGCGGTGTGGTATATATCTACTCATCCTATATCCATTCATCGATCTCTCTGAATCTCCTCTCAGGCTGGGGCTGAAGAAGTCATGAAAATTAGTGGAGGAAAGTTAGATGTCCTGATCAAGTCAGAGAACAGTTCTAATTTGTACCCTTGTGTTTAATTACTGACTGTGCTTTTATTCCTGTAGCAATGCTGGTGTACATCCTGGAAATACCAAGCTGATCGACGAGACGCTTGACGTGTTGACCACGACCACACGCATTAATGTCTTCGGAGGCGTCATTGCCACCCAGGCTCTCCTTCCTTATCTCAGAGCTCGGGAAACCAAAATCATTGTGAATTTAACCTCCGGATTGGGATCGAACGGGTAAGTGGTCAATTTGATATAATGTCACTTTACTGATGGTTCGGGTTTGCATCATCAACCACAGTTTCATTCTGAGCGACGAGAATTTCTTCCCTTCTACTGGTGCATACAATTTCAGTAAGGTACACACCTCTTCTCTTGATTGATGTTGTAGGTGCTCTCCCCGTTGACATATCTTTTGCAGGGTGCGAATGTCCTCGTCAACACGCTTCTCGCGTTTGAGCTTCGATCAGAAGGGTTCACTGCACTGGCATGGCATCCTGGTGAGTCAGGTGTGTTTTCAATTGAAGTGAATGTTTGACCTGATCGAATGGTCACTGTCAACGACTAGGTTGGGTTGATACCGACATGGGAAATTTCATCAAGCTTCCAGGCATGGCTCCACCGGTGTCTCCATCGCAGTCCGCCAAATCTCTCATCGAGGTAGTTCACGGGCTGTCTACCAAAGACAACGGAAAGTTTTTGGGAGTTGCAGATGCTGAGGGGACCATCTTTACTGTTCCGTACTGAGTAGGAGTGCAATGCCTGTCACGATACTACAATAGTCTTCCAGATACTACATGTCAATGTTTGCTTGGATTTTATCACAAACGGTCGTCCTCTCAATTCCCACCGTTAGACCTGCAAAATCAGCCACTTCATTGGGCGCCTTTGTGGAAGACGGAACTAGTGGTTACCTTTCCTATCGGACTCTGAATCATCACAGATGTTTCGAGTGACGGAAGTATCCGAGTAGAACCACCAGCTTACTTTAACGATGTGGGAAGTAGCGCAACCTTGCATGATGGTAATCATCACATTGTCAGCGCCTGTCTATACAAGCCATGGACCGCCGAAAGCGTGGATTCTTGACAGCACCGATATTGCTTACAATTCTGATGACTTATCTCGGTGTTGAGATCTGAAAATTGTCAGCAGGGCCGAAAAACCCCAGCTGTTTGATTGAGCGAGCCGCGAGTACCATCTGGTGCCAAGTGCAAACGCTCAAAACAAAGTCAACCGGATTCTTTCGTCTCTCAACAGCTCTCAATCAGAATGGATTTTCTAACTTCTTTTTCGGCGTTGAAGACTGGATCTGGAAAATCTGTCTTTGTCACTGAAGCGATATTTCCAAGTGCTCCTGACGAGTCTTTTCAACTGGGACCGGACGATGTACTGGTAAGAATGCTACTTCCCATTCACAGGCCCTTAAGTTACACGCTGATAACTAATTCTTGGTAACTTGCTTGATACCAAAACAGGTAAGAAATATTGCCGTTGGTCTGAATCCAATTGACGCACATTTAGCGATTGGAGCATTTCGTTCTCCCACCGATTCATTTGTTGTGGGAAGTGACAGTGCTGGAGAAGTTGTTACCGTCGGATCATCTGTTCGGCATGTATCTAGAGGCGACCGTGTGTTCGGAATGTGTAGAGGAAACGCCGATGAAAACAACGGGGCATTCGCAATTTACACTATCTTCAAGAAGAGTGTGGTCTGCAAGATACCCGATGAGATGAGCTGGATACAAGCTGCTTCCTTCCCAGTGAGACAAATTCATTATTTCTCTCGTCCTGCTCTCACTGACGTCAGCAACGTGTTCAGATACCCCACTTCACTGCTGTCCAAATTTTATACCAAAGGTTGAAACTATCGTTACCAGAAAGCGCAGTGTCCAACAAGAACCAAAATGTGAGTGATATACTGTTCCGAAATGGTCCTCGGCTTATTGCTGTATGATAGCAGATTTTGATATGGGGTGGGTCTACTGCGACTGGCCATCACGCTATCCAGCTGCTTAGGCTCTCCGAATACACTATCATCACGACAGCCTCTCCAAGAAGCCACGAGTCACTTCTTGCTCTAGGAGCAGATCACGTGTTTGATTACAGAGATGTAAACGTATTAGAAAAGATCAGGTCGGTCGCGGGAGATACAGGAGTGTTCGCTGGTGTGGATACTATTGGCAGGGACGGGAGCATCACCACTATCATCGGTCAGTCATTTCACAAAACGATTCTTCTTTGCAGTTCTTTTCTTCAAACCATGCCTAACGTTATCGCTGGGCTACTTGACAGACGCAATCGGCATCAATGGTGGGCAGGTTATCAGTTTGCTTCCTGTAGATATTGAGATCGCTACTCGTCGAGATAACGTTGAAGTCAAGTTTACTCTGGTTTACACCCAACTTGGAGATCCAGTCAGTAGTTACACGAGCTCAGCCGCAACCGCAGACAAAGTCCTGCTAAAGTGGTTTTGCTTCTCAGTTCGTGTTTCTCGGTAATCTCGATTTCCCTACAAGTATAAGCGATAGAGAAGCCTCGTACGAGTGGGTATCTGTACATCTTCCTCGACTGCTTCTTGGATGGAGCACGGCTGCTGGCGGATCTGGTCTCATAAAGGCTCAGCACATCAGGCTGTTACCTGGTGGCCTGCCGAGTGAGTTTCCCCTCACTAAAACTAAACTTGAATAGTATTGATGGTGTCAATTCGGCCCCTTTGAGCACCTTCTAGACATTGAGGAAGGACTTCGAATCCTAGAGTCTGGCCAATACGCCGCAGAGAAGCTTGTTTACAACTTGGTTTAAAGTGTAATCTTGATAACCTCTTCTTGCGACTATGTTCCCTTTTAAAAACTCGATTTTCTCGACTTTACTTGAAAAATCTCGCAGATTTCAGGGAGCAATGACGGACATGTTTAAAAAGTATGTCGACTAATCCCCATTGATTCAGCTGGCTTCGATTGTCTTATGTACTGCAGAAATTCCGGGCAACCTGTAATGTAGTGATACAGACACAGCGCTTGTGATACAAATGTCAACAACAACTCGGTCAGCGAAAAAAAATCCAGCAATCTCACACATTACCTCAACGCATGATATCAACGTCTTCTCAAGCCCCAGAACCACCTGATTCCCAAGCAATTGCTATCTCTTTGACATCTTCATTCAACACATCCTCTTCAACTCCTTCTCCAAAAGTCGAACTACCTCACCCCCCAACGGCTGCCATTCTTCAACCAAAGCGTCCACATCGCTGGTGCAGATCTTTGAGACGTAATTGAAAGGATCCTTTATCATTTTAATCAGCGCTTCCAAAAAGTCTCTCTGAAAGTCTCCGGTTGCATTCAACAGGCTTCCGCGATTTCTGGTCCGGCCAGAGCTAGACCTAGTTCGACCAAGGAAGGGAAGCTCTGCCCTGCTCTGATGCTGGCAAATCTGGTTTTCTCGTTGTTTTGAAGTCCTGCGAGATTGTAGCCTGACCATCCGAAGAAGATACTTTTCTTATCAGAGAAAGCCATGTGCGATTTTCCTTCCCTCTGAAAACTACATCAAAGTAGAGAAAAGACTGTAAGCCAACAGGCCAGAGTGGGTGTTGTGATAGGAAACCCCCCTCCGATATGACATCGCCTGGATTGAGCACAACATATTCCATGATTCGGCCATTTGGTGACTTAACCATAATTTTGAGCCAGCGCACTGTGCGAAAGAAAGTTGTCGTTGGTGTGGTGTGTTCGTGCAATCACCCGGTCCAGTGATACACACTCACCTCTGAGGCAAGACACCGGCATCTTCCGTCTTGAAATCTGGTGCCTGTCCTAGTGCGGCGGCTGTTTTGGTTCGCGCGTCATAGATGTGCTGAGGGAGCAGTCGCCCACAGTGCACCAACGGGATCTTCGACAGCCCCATACCAGTACCCAGTTCAAGTCATGGATAATAGCCACACGCAGTGTTGCGCCTTTTTCGACGAAGATCTGTTGAGCATAGCGGAATCAAAGTGCAACGCAACTGAGCAGCGAGCGTTAAAACAAATAGTCAACTCATAGAACCATAAAGTCCATCTCTGCCTTGGCCTGCCACTGTAGTTCGTGCTTTACAGATCACAGATGTATCTGAATTCCAAAGTGAGTCCATCAAGCGACTGTGGCTTTGCTTGTGGCTGAACCGCTTCCTCATACCCTACTACTTGTTTCTGAAGCATGGTCATCCGGCGGACCTATCTCTTCCAACATTACACTCTATTCATTATAGACCGCCAAGTCGCCTGGTACCGCACAAAAGTCAAGGTCGAAGATTCTTATTGCTTCTTTTGGGCATCTTCTCTCTGTACTTGGTCCGTGCACCAGCATTTCCCCCTTATTTAGAGCTGAGAGAGGTTCAAGATTCCACTCACCTCTACAAGTAGGTACAGAAATTTGTAATTCGTTTTGCTCTGAATTGCGCTCAAATTCGCTCTCATATCCTCATGTTCTGGCGGAAACGAAGAAATCTGGCCCCGTTTCATGCGGAGCTAGCACTGCCGAAACGTTGGTGTACACTAGAAGAACTGGATACAGGTACTTGGTTACCAAAGGATAGGAAAAACAACAATATTGAAGATGTACTTCTGTCCACGTATGGACCTAGGAATCATAGGCAGCTGGCCTATCCAGACAGCGGGTAGGTGGTGCTAACTTTCCTCTCCTCATTGTCAACCGGCAACATCATTTTGATCATGTTCTCAGATTCCAGCACTATTCAGGCCTCTACGCTCTTGGTCCATCTCCTGAAGAGTACTCTTCCCTCGTCTCCCCTCGAACAACACTACTGGGAGGGTTGCCTGTATCTGAGGATGGAATTCACGAGGAGCGCTTAGCCAATGTCTCGAACTGGATCTGGACGCCGGAAAGCTGCGTTGTAAGGCCTTTTGACTGGTGGTTCACAGTTAGGCGGCTGTTGCAGAGCAAAGGTGGACTTATCGTTTTCGGCGGTTCGTGCATTTTCGACCTGTAAATGGCCCTTTTTACTCGTTGACTTATTTTTTTCTTGGACAGACTCCATATCGGGACAGCACTTTGATTCGATCGCTTTTTTCTTGGGAAATGATGGGCCAGTGTATGAAGAGTTCATCGGAACTGCGCCCTCAGCCGAGACACCAAGACGACTGTAAGTTGACCCCTAATTCTTCGACGTTCGGCACCCAAACGCACTCGACACCAAAACTAAACACAACATTCACGTCTTACTTCAATTCTCAGAGTTTTTGATCCAAATCATCCGCAAGCGATCTCGGTTCTTAAAGATCTCCCTCTTCATCCTAACAGAGCAGCGCAAATAGCGCTTGGTCAAAACATCACCATCGCCTTTTTTCACCGAGACGATCTTTCTTGCTCCAATGAAGACTTCATTGAAAATCAACACACTCTAGGCTTTCCATCTGGGTCTTTCTTAGCTGGCGGTGGAGACGAAATCCACTCATCCTACGAGATCATGTTGAATGTTCTTGAGCTTGGAGCTTTAGAGGGTGGGAAAAGTTGGCCATCTCCGACTCGAGAGGGAGATTCTACGGTTGGTCTTGAGGCTGAGGGATGGAAACCAACGTTTGTCGTCAAGAAGTAAGGACAATGTCGCCCTTCGCAGTCCTTGAACACATCCATCCGACATTTCACTTGTCTTCTTAGTACTGCTGCTCATTGGACTCTCTCCAGACTCCAAGGAGGCACTTTGGGTCAGAATGAACTGAACCAACTTTACGCATACACTGTGAGTTTCTAAACATACCTCCGTTGGTGTACAGCGCTCTTGACGTTTATTCTCATCTCACAGGCTAATCAAACGCTAAAAAAACTTTCTAAACATTCTGAAAATATCATCATGCTGTATCGAGGGACAAATGTTGCACATAAAGTTCGTATGTTCATTCTTATGGCATAGCGATCACTTAACATCTCATCGCCTTCCTTCAGGACTGCTGGATCTACACTGAACCTGCAGAGACACCTCCTCTGAACTCAGAAGAGAATCCGTTTGGCTGGGAGACATTTTCAGATCTCAATCAAATCTGGAAGAGATCTATTAGCACTCTCCCGCTATCAAACCTCAAGCAGCCACTAGCGCTGTACTTCGACTTTGAAAACATGATGAGTCGTAGACCCGATGCTCATCGGTATGCACAGTTTCCTTTTCTATGTTGTTTGGGGCAGCTCTAGAGCATAACTTCATCCTTGATTTATACATTCCCAGGTGGCCATGGAACTCTGGCCCAACCCTAGATATTCCTAGAGACTGTTTACACCTTACACTTCCAGGTCCCATAGACGAGTGGACGCGATGGATGGCCCACGTTATTCAACAAGAAGAACTTTAGACGATGGTTAGATATATTAGACATCTTTTTGGTTCTCTCCTTTTGTATTGGCTAACTCTCAACATCTTGAGTAGACTTGAGTAGACAGAAGTCAAACGAATGCATGAAAGAGTTCAAAGTCACAAAGCTCCTTCAAACTTCGGTAAATTTCTTCCAGCGAACAAATTGATTCTATCTCTTATCCGTCTCATAACTGCAACCCACCGAGACCTTCACTGACCTGCGCCAGCACGATTGGATTCTGGAAGTGTGTGACGGCCTGGACGATAGCTTTCGCAGTCTTAAGAGGCTCAGGAGAGCTGAAGATTCCAGAACCAACAAATACTACATAAGGGAAGATGGATGATAAGTGAGATGAGAGGTCAGTTTAGTGGACGAAACGTGGGAGAAGAGCCAAGTGAGAAATGGACTGACCTCCATCACAGCCAAGAGACATCATCAAGGCGGCATCAGCTGGAGTAGAAACTGCGTGAATTAAAACAAAAATGAGCGTGTAACATCTTCAAGAAGACAAAAAGTGAAGAGATGACGCATGACTTACTTCCTCCAGCACCGAAGTTGACAACTACGAAGAGGATCACATGTTAGCACTGAAAATGGTAGAGGACTGTTGCAGAAGAAGAGCCAAAACTCACCTGGTAATCTCTTCAGTCTAGCCGTCTCCTTTAATAGATGGAAAGGAGCCTGAATATCACGAGCGAAAGCGTAGAGTTCCTCGTCGCCCATACTTCCCGCCCTCCTGACCTCGCCAATCAGCTTCCTCGCCTCCTCGACAGCAACACGGATGTCTCCACTGCCAGCTGATCCCTTTGTGCGAACAAGCGTCGCTCCTTCGGAGATCCTGCGAAGGGCTTCACCGAGGGACGATGCGCCGGAGATGAAGGGTACACGGAAGGGGTGCTTGGTGATGTGGTGCAAGCCGTCAGCGGGGGATAGGACCTCAGATTCATCAATGAAGTCGACACCGATTTGCTGCAAGATCTGAGCTTCGATGAAGTGGCCGATTCGGCACTGTTGGGCGAAGAGCAAACCGATCAGTGACTAAAAGAAGAGTATCGACACCTCGAGCCCCACTAACCTGAGCAACGACAGGAATGGTAACAGCAGCAATAATCTCTTTGATTTTTCCAACATCACACATCCTGGCGACGTTTCCCTGAGCCTTCGACGCAACGATATCGCTCGGCAGCTTCTCGAGGACGAGGATGGCACATGCTCCTGCTTCTTCAGCAATTTTCGCTTCTTCTGGCGTACGAACATCCATAATGACACCCCCTTTCAGCTATACAAACGAGAAGGGTGGGCTTGATTGGATGCTGTTGGTGAAATAGAGATACGTTGAAATAATGCTCACCATCTAGAGGTATGAATGGTAAAAAGGAGTGGTAATTTGTTAGCTTCACATAGAGATTAAAAGAGTATACAGGTATACTGACTTGACTCAGACCGCTCTGAAAAGTTGAAGAACAAGAAGTGGCCCAGTCAGCCAGGGGGGCAGGCAAGACGAAATGAAGCTTCCTCTAAAATGAATCACCTTTTGACCAAAAGTACCACCTTATTATCAGAAGCGACGCAACAGATCAGTCTTCCATTTTGTGTATAGTGGAGGACAGACGAACAGCTGTAGCAGGTTGAAAAACTCACCGATTGCATTACTGACTGGCGCCGCACCTGAATTTGGACCAGCGAGGCCTTTTCCCACAAGGTTCGGTGTGCTGGTACCCCCATTACCCCCATCCTTGATGATAGTGGGTCCTGTTGCTATTGATGATGAGCCGACAATCAAGGGATATTCAGACGAGTGGACTGTGCTGGGCAACGGGGACGAAGGGGCAGTCATCTTCTATGAGGTCTATGGGGTAGCAGGATGTCAGCAAGTGAGCAAGAGGGGCTGTAGTATAGAAGATTATTTTTTCTGACTGGGATGAGGAGATAAGAGGAGGGCTGATGTTCGTCTGATGTCTGATGTGGACGGAGGGGACGAGCGGGGCGACTGGCCCAGCTGAATGATGACGAGGGCAAGGGGCGACGAAGAGATTAGATTGTCAGCAGCTTCGCTCCGTCGCTTTCTTCCCCTAGAGAGAAAGATTTCCAGTCCACAATGGCATGGAATCGTCGTCTGGCCGATGAAGAACCGATCTAATGTGACGCTTGTTCTCTCATATCAAGGTCTTTACCCAACCCAGCATGTTGACCGCGATGCCGCAGAAATCGTTTGCTCTAAGGAAGTTTGATTGAGAAGGTCGCCGGATCCACCTTTTCAACTCTTCTCAAGGGAGTATCTGCCCTAAGTGGTATATAGTAGAGCGTATGCCAGGCCTTGGGGGCGGATGGCCCTGGTGACTTTGTTGATTTTTTATTTTTTATTTTCTTTCAAGCAGTTGAATGACAGCTATGCTGCAAAACGTATAGCAGCCGATAGACAAACCACAAAAGTTGTGTAAGTTCGCCGCCAGACAAAGTTCGCGAGGTAGCGCATGACAAGGTAGCGAACGATATGATAGAGATCAGCTTTCGAGTTATCGAGCAGAGTGGGATATGTTATACAGGAGCTATCGTTACTTTCTATGCTTTAAATTGATCTAAAGGGACGACAGGAACCGGCATTGGAGTCGTCTTAAGACTCTTCTTGAATGCTCTAATATCCTTTATCGAGATGTTACCCTCTCTCACCTTTGCATTCTTCTTCCTCTCAAGGACCTCTTCGCTGACAGCATCTCCGTTGGATGTAGCAGTAGCAAGTCCATCGATCTGCTGCAGAAGCTCATTCTTGACAACCTCAGTGACTGAAGCCGGAGCTGCGGCGACACAGTCTCGAGCGAACGCTTGGACATCGGCTATAGTTGGGCTTTGCGTGAGGAGTTGGTCGAAAGCAGCTTGACGGAGATCAATCTGGTTTTGCATCATGAGGCCGAGAATTGGTTGGACAGCCATTGGGTCGAACTGAGCCAACACCATATGTGAGTCAGATGTAAAGAACAGCGGTAAAATAAAGATGGATTGTGACTTACTTCAGGGGCAGTGTACTGTGTCCTGAGGTGGACGGACAGTTTACGTCGCGTTGGTGACGACTGGTGAACAAAAGTCATGAAGAACTCCAATAACTCCTCCTTCGTAAACTTTTCTATGGTTTCACAGTCCTTGATACCTATATGGGTTCAATGATAAGTGAATCCGTGGTAAAACAAAAAAAAAGCCCCCCACTCACGTCTGGCGAAGTCATAGTAACCACTGGAGATGTGGTTCCACATCCTTGAACTCTCCTGATAGAGATTCTTGACTTTCTGCTTGTATTCGTCAATCAAGCTCGCCTTTTGCCTGTCAAAATCGTCCTGGGCCATCGTCTCAATGAAAACTTTCAACGAATCCAAAAAAGCCTCGATCCTAGATTCCAAATAGATGGTGTCGTTTTGAGACTGGACCATAACGTGGAATCCAACAATGTCGGTATGGCTTCTACCACCGCAGTTGACCAAGTAGCCAAGCTGTTCTTTGGTACGGAGGACATCAAAGCAGGGTTCGCTGGCAATCTGGGCAAGGAACGATGTCATGGGTCGGATGTAATCATCGGAGAGAAGACCGGTCTGGCAGTAGTAATCTACACCAGAGTTGGGATTGACAGTATTGGGAACAGGGAGAGTCCAGATGTGTTCTGATGATGGTGGAAGGAAGAGGCCATGCTCTGAATTGGCTTCTTCGACCGTGAGTGTCGCGGGTGAGAAGGTTGCTGCGATGAATGAGTGGAGTTCTTTTGAAGTCTATAAATCAATTGGTGGCCATTAGAGATGTTGCATGCGATCAATTAAAGGTGCAACTCACCTCTGAAGAGAGATTACCATGCGCAAGTGTCTTGAAAAACATTTTTCCGAGGGCTTCCTTCATCAGCGCTTCAGTCGATTCAATCGAGACAGAATCCAAGACAGCCAATCGCTCATTTGGAGTCCACATGGATTCTTCAATGACATAAGCGCCGTAGTAATTGCAGAGGTTCCAAGGCTCGCCAAGCGAGTGATTTTCGAGATTCCGTCGGAGCTGGAGATCTCCATTAGCGACCAAACTTTGCAAAAATGAAAGAACTATACTCTACTCACATCATCCTTCAGAATTTCGAACCTGTCCTTCGCAATCTTATATTGCTTCAGCTCCAACAAAGTTTCCTTCATGAGCTCAGCAAGCTTATCGTGGTAGCCCATGGTACTGAAGATGAATCCGCTACCTGAATACTGAATTTGACATTTCAGACCCGCAAGTTCGGCAGGGTAAAGCTTCTCTGTCATGTGGTCTGTGAACAGGTCGATAAAAAGCCGCGCAGTCACGGCGTTCAGAGGGGTCGATTCGAGGATGGGACTGACGAAGACCGATCCGTCAATACTCCACTTCAACAACAGACGAGAAAGTTATGATACTCACTTTCGAATGCCGACCCACAAGTTTGCTCTTGGCACCCAGAATCTATCGTCTTTCTTGTACCACAGTTCACTAAGTGCGTCTTGTTTAATGAGGGCCGGCTTCTCCTTAGGCACAATGTCGGTTGTCGATTCAGGCTTGAAGACGGACACGTCAGAGGGTATGAACTGGTTCGGCGTCGGCAGCTTGAGGTCTGTGACAATTTCACTTGAGTTTGCCTGAGAGGACATGCTGGTGTCAGAGAAAACAAAGACCCAACAAAACCAAATAAAAGACGCACAATGTCAATAAACCTCTCGCTAAACTTTTCCACCCGATATTCGGTGCCATATACCGGCTCTTTGCCATCCCAGCCCTTTGGGTGGTCCTTGTTCTCCAACACATTAATCAAACACCTTCTGATGTCTAAAGCTTCGAGTGTGTCCTTGAACTCGGCCCAGTTCCACTCTCGAAGCAGCCATGGCTGGCTAACAACCCACTCCTTTGGGTAACCGTATACGCCGGCTCCCGTTAGCTGTGCAGAGAGGTTCGACACGTAGTCCGCGGGCTGGGACGACTTCTCTGCGAACCTAAAGCTGAGTTCGGCTAACTTCTGACACTCAATCCACGTCTCCTCAAAGTGTTCTCTCGGTGCCGACTTGAGTAGCTGGAGATACTTGAATACGGTGAGGGCGACTTCCTCATGAAGTTTAATGCCCTGGGGTGTAAGCTCGAGCATAATGCGGAAGAAGGTGAAGCCTTGCGCGCCCTCAGATTGACCAGCTGAGATACCATTCACGAGGCCTTTACCCTTGAGCAAGCTGAGAAGGGAACCTTCACCTTCGTGCCCGATGTAATGCGCGAGAAGGTTGCACGGCTTCGAGAGATACAGCCGCTCCTGGTCGGGAACGACAAAGCTGAGGTTCATCGAGTGGATGTCTTTTATTGTTTTGGAGTAGGTGAATGTGCCCAACACGTCATCGGCGAATGGCTCAGATGGGAAGCCAGGGTGAGGAAGGATGTTGTTGTTCGGTATAGGCGAGAATAGGTCCGTCACCCAGGACTGGAGGGTGTCAATGTCGTCTATGGAGGCGAGCAGTACAGAATGATTAAATAGAGAAAGGGGCACAAAGATGTTAAGCGACAGCTTGACAATTGCAGAAGTAGACTGAATGACCCCACCTTTACCAAGCACGACAAGCTTCATGACACCTGCGCCATAGCTCTCCTTCCACCACTTCAGAAGTTCCTCTCTTGGTTCACCTCCTCTCGCAAGCACGTCGACCCAAAGAGTTTGCCAGTTGCCCGTACCAAACTTAGAATAAGCATGGTCTTTCTTCGCCAGACTCTTTTCGAGCTGGAACTGGCGCCACATGTCGTGGAGGAGATTCTTCGAGTGCTCACTGTCGACCGCTTTGAGTTCTCGTTCAACGCACGAAGGCGAAAAGAGCGGGGAGCGGAAGAATTGGGCGAAACGTGTCAGTGCGGGCAGGAGAGCTGGTGGGGAGACGTCGAAGCTGAGAGAGAAGGGTGCAATGATTGTAGCTCAATTAGATAGTTTGAAAGAATCACATAAATGGGGTTTAAAGCTCACTGGTAGTTGGTGTTCTCCATTCCGGTAAAAGCGTTGCTATTTCCGCCGTTCTGGTTCAAGAATTCCGAATAGTCGTTTTCTTTAGGGAACTGGTAGAAGAAGAGAACAAATATTATGATTCCATTAAAGGTGGACGCCAGAAGTATCAAAAGAGGGCATGTGTTTGGTTTCGTACCATTTCGGTGCCCTGTCATGTGTAAAAAAGAGACGTCAGTTGGTCACCAGAGCTGGTAGGAGGTCAATCCAATGGACAACTGACCATGAAGCTAAGATGTTCACAGAAATGCGCACAACCAGGCAATGAAGCCTGAAGCGACATAAAAAAATCAGTCCCACAGGCGCAAATGACACGACGACGCTGCGAAGGAACTGACTGGATCCATCAGGTGGCCTGTACCCACGTCCATTGCTGCTGCACTCTTATCTGCTTTGTCATCCTGTATGATGAGACATTCGAGGCCGTTGTCGAGTTTCAACAGTCTGTATGTCCGGTCGTCCAAGGGCGATTTCTGGATTGGGTGGACGAAGACACCAGCTGGGGACCACGATGAGCTGGAGGAGGACTGGGTAGCCATAAATCTGTTTGTTATAGAGACAGTAAACCTTCTATTACGGGTGGAGAGTGCTTGTCGAAGAAATCTCATTGGAGATTCCGTGATTGCTGACGACTGACTGCCCTTGTTCTCTCCTTGCCTTTGTTCCCACCAACCGCCACTCCGCATCTAACATGGTATCGTCTGAGGTGAGTTCAAACACATGACGCCGATAAAGATTCTCTCTTTCCTGATATATTCTCCCCTCTTTACGCTGTGTGTGCTTTGTGTACTGCAGAAGCCTGTAAGTTTCTCTTTCCTCAAATGGAATCTAGAATGGTTCCCTCTCGCAGCGATCTCAGTCGAGACCATTTTACCAAGGACGACTAGCACATCTATTATGGATCTTATTCTCGACATTCGACTGGCTGCTTGTCATTGATTACCTGTGCTCCTTGAGCATTCTCGTCTCTGCGACGGCGTGGACGTTTGCACAAGAGCTGGCAGACGACTCACTTACCCCCTCCTTCAGCATAATACCCCACACCCTTTATTTTTCGTTGCCTCTATGTTTCTAACGCTGGCTCTACCGCTGACTCCCTTCCTTCCCTGGTCTCAACAGGATCCTCGCGATAAATCGCTTGAGGTACCCTTCTATATCCCCCAGTCGTCCATCTTTGCAGAGAAACCCGACCTGTACTCCACAGCTTCTATGGGTGCTTCTGGAGCAGCAATGATGACTAAGAATCGATACCTTACCTGGCCTTCGTTGGTGAGTTGCTGGCCATTCTCTCCTCCTCCTCTTCCCTCAAGCTTCTGCTAATAACCACAGCTGACTCCTTCTTCTTACTGGTGCTCTTTGCTTATGTGAATTCCAGTTCATCGCTACTCTGTCAGCCATTAACTCTACACCTTTGCGCCAAAAAGAAGGTAGTGGCAGTCTTCAAGGGATCGGGTAAGCATCATACCCTTCTCAGCTTTTACCCCCAACTATAGTCTGAACTCTGTCTATTATTTCTGTGACACTGCTCTTCTTTCGTTATTCCAAAGGTTTTCTCTCATCGCCCTGCTGTCGGTGTATATTCCCACCATCCTCCGCCTCCCAAGAGCCTTCTCTGGCCTGCCACCTCTGCCGGCGGAAGTCACACCACCCATTGCGTAAAAGCAATGGAATAGTTCACAAGGTTTAACTTCTGGTTATATTGATCGTGGTTGTACATTTTCTTTTGCCTGTGTGCAAGGAAGACGGAAAGGATTTCACCGTTGCGCAATAGTCATAAGAGAAGAAGCACTAACCTAACCTGAGAGCGAGCGACAGGCAAGTAGGTTACCTAATGACTATCTAGATGCTGGTGTGTCGGCCAAAAAAAAAGCCTATAAAGGAAATCCGAAGGTCGGTTCCCTCAGGCAAAACAGTGAGGTCGTCTGCCACGAGCAACCACGATGGCCTCCCCCTCACATCCGTCGTACACATGGAACCCGTCGTCTTTCCTGCTGCCCAACTCGTCGGCGTCGTCAAGTACCCAAGCACTCATCATACTCAATCTTCCCATCCACTCTCTCGACCTCTTCACCACTCTCTGGCACAATTGTAGGTTTCTTTCTTCACCCCACTTTCCATCATTCTCCCCATTCATTGTGGTTCTTTTTCCAAACGGCTCTTCTTTGGATTAGGTAGCGTGAGGTACTGTGCGGACGGGGGTGCCAACAGGCTATACGACGCCTTTCCGGATCCTAGCCTACGAGCAAAGTGAGTTAGTGTGTCCACGATCAGGTCAAGTAAGAGTGGTTTGTTGACGCCTTTTTTTACATTTCTCTTGGGAACAGGTTCTTGCCTACTGCCATCAAAGGCGACTTGGACTCGATAAGGGACGACGTTCGGACGTGGTACACCTCTCATGTAAGTCGTGGTGCTTCTCCTCGTGTGACCCTGTGGTGAGAGTGCCAAACCGCTGAGCCCCGCACACCCTATCTGTTGGGCATTCTTATTCTTTTTTCTAATTCGTAGGCGGTCAATGTGATCCACGATCCAGATCAATACTCAACAGATCTGATGAAGTGCATCGATGAGCTTGAGGCGGTCGAGTCAAAATCCAACACATCCGTATGTTCTTATACTGTATGCCTTGCTCCAAACCCAACGCTGATCTTATTCCTTGAGTGACAGTTTGAGCTCATCCTCCTCGGCGGCCTCACGGGACGTCTTGACCAGACAACTCACACCCTCTCTCTCCTCACGCGGCTGTCCCTCCCTTCTCCGCCTTCTCCCCTAAGCTCAGACTCCTTACCAGACACACCGTACAGAAATAAACAGCGGAGGAGACGTATATGGGTTGTCAGCGAAGACGAGGTCGTGTGGCTTCTCCCACCAGTTCGTAGCTCCCTTTTGTTATTTTTTGTAAACAACCGCTGACCTGCCCAACACGGCTCTAAAAACCCCAATAGGGTAAACACAGACTTATAACCCCTCTGAACCTGCTGGGGCCGACATGTGGCCTTCTGCCCCTCGGTCTGTCAAGTGCGAAGATCAGCACACGCGGCCTCGAGTGGGATGTCGAAGCGTGGGAGACGAGTTTGGGCACGCAGGTCAGCACAAGCAACCACCTTTTTGCGGAGGAGGTCCAAATTGAGGTTGAAGGTCAGGCCGGGGTGTTTTGGAGCTGCGCGATACGATCGTGAAGACGGAGCAAGGGGTGGTGCTGACTGCAGAAAATGGGAAGAAAAGGGAAGGGCCCCATGTTGGACTGTTTTGTGCTGCTGATGGTTGCTTCAAGCCTTGGGGTCGTTTGGTGTTTGATCACCACCGCGTGTTTTACCAATGGTCTTTGACACGACGCGTTTCGGTTGAGTGGATGCGCAGTCCCTTCAGACATGCCTTGCGGGTACAATCAACTGGCGATATCTCAAGGAGAACTGTATCAATATCTTATCATTTCCCAATAGCTTACAATGCTTCTCGGGATCCTTTCTGGTAATATCTTAAGGCAAGCACAGCACAGCACAGCAGCTGCAGCTGGTATTTTGCGTTCTCTCGATTGCTCACCTTGACTTCAATAACAGGGTGAAAACAAAACGGAAACGATTATCTCTCTCCTTGATGTCTCCTCCTTCTTCATCCAAACCATCGAGAAACGTTATTTTCGTTCAAGGTCTTGATTTTGGGGTTTCACCCTCTTCAGACGCGTCGAGCGCCGTTGATATTTTTTGCCCAGCTTGAGTTTCACGTCGAACCACGTCCTCTCCTCACGTCGTCCAAAAA
>MVAQ01000288.1:0-23759 GCA_014825775.1 Krasilnikovozyma curviuscula
AACTACAGGAGGGGCTGTTGAAGAGGAAATGTGAGACGACTGTTGTCGCTGTTGCGATGGTGGGGGTGGTGGAGCCGGAGGTGTAGCTGCAGAAGGAGAAGAAATGTTCAGCACCAGTTTAACTTGAGAGAAAAGTACTATGCTCACCAGGGTGAGGTTCGATAGCATCAATCGCTCGTTTAGCTTCCTTCCAAGCTTCCAGATTCTACAAAAATAAAACAAATTTATCATCGATGGAGCATCAAACATCGTGGAAACAAGACTCGCCTGTTTGCACCAATCTCGGTGCATCGTAGCAAGCGCAATGCTCATAGCACGGATATCAACGACCTTTTGTCTCTGAAACCTATCCAAATCAGCTTGGATTGTTTCAGAAGCGTACTTCAGGTCTTGTGCAGACAGGTGGAGCGCGTCTTCCAGCTGTGACCAAACACAATACCAGTCAGCCATTGCTACCAATGAGAGTCAGCAGAGTACTTACTTGAGAGATCTGATCTTTAGTTTTTGAGATGTTATTTCTTCTCGTAGCTTCAGGATCGACATCCATCATGCCTGTGAGCGAGTGGCTGAGAGCGCTGAGGAAACCATAGCTCGACCCAGACGATCTACCTGCCCTTAAGGAACTAACGCCGGAAAGACTGCTCGAGGAAGGCTTTGCTGTTATTCTTGAAGTGATTGAGTCTTGTTGCGCTGAAGCGGAGGAGGGGATAGTCGAGGAGTCCACTTCTTCGAATGAAGAACCCGAGCCGTGACTGCCGGCTTCATCGCCATTGCCACTGGATACTGCCGAAGTTGATGGTTGGGTAGATGATGAGACTTTTGGCGGCGAAACGGGAACTCCTGCAGCTCGAAGAGCATCTTCCACTCGTTTTGCCTCAGCCTCACTCTTTTCCAATCCTTCGAGGTACACCTTCTTCGAATCGATAGAATCGACCGTCATTTCATACTGGAGGTTCTTTTGGTGACGATATGCCAGCAGCTTCTTGATTGTGCTTCCGAACTGGGTGTAGGTGTTGAGCGGTTCAGTCCATTCAGTTTCCCATGATTGAAGCTGCGACGAAGAATGGTCACATCAGAGATAGCGCTCAAAAAATCACAAAGTAAATACATCTTACAAGTTGTGCAGTTGACATGTACGTGGCATCAACAGCCTGTCCAGTTTTCTCTATCGCATTCGAAAGCGACCCAGTTTCGGTAACACTAAATCCGTTTAGCACAGCCCCGAGCTCAGCGTAGTCGTGCGAGTGTTCTATCAACCATTAAAAACAAGGTCAGAACGAACTCTGGCTTCAAGCAGTCAGACACTCTCACCTCCCCATCGCTTCATCACCCTTCTGTTGACTTTCTCTAATCCACCGCTGAGATGTGTGACGAACTTGTTGGTAAACGCTTCACTCTCCAGGAACCTCGTATCTGGATTTCGTAATGGTTGAGCAGCTGAGGGGTTTGGAAGGGCAGCATATGCTTCAAAGTTTGTTCCTGAAGTTGGGTCGTGAGCAGGCGCCTTGAGTGGGTTCTTTGGGAGAAGGGAGAGAGGTGGCGAGTGTAGGATTTCGGTCTGAAGTAATGACGAAGGGCGAGAAGATGATGAGCAAGAGCTACCAAGCTACCAGAAGTAGGTCCACTGATAGACTTTGAGACTAACCCAGCTAACACCTCCGTCTAGGAACCTCAGAAACACCTTGTCCATTCCCAGAATAGGGTGAGCCCCAATCCTTCTCAAGAAATCCTCCAACATTCTCTTCCTCTTTGAGATCATCGCAGCATCTTCTTTTGCTTTATTCTGCTTTACGGCATAGTCTACTACTGTTGATTTCGGCGGGATAGGTGGGACGATTAGCGTTGGGTAGAGCGACGCCAGTGAGTTTCTGAAAGAAGCAAACTCTGAGTATCGACGGTATGATGTCGCAGGCTGTGTAATAAAACAGAAAGGAGGTTATGGGGAAACGATAAAGCTGGTCAATAGAGATACTCGACGCTACTAGGAGCAACCCAAAGCGAAGCGAGATGGATCTGAGTACTCACTCCGGCTTTGATCACGTATACAATATAAGAAGACCCTCCTTCAGTCGTCTTATGAGCATCCACAATCTAATGAGCAGGATAAAATGGATCATCAGCAGGGAGCAAGCACATTCAGGCAGCAATTCTCCGGCAGCGAAGCCAAAGCGAGCACTGGAGGAGGACGTCGTGGAGACTAGTTGCCTCTTTCCTGCTGAAGAAACGCACTTACCTCTATTGACCATCCTTCAGTCTGTAGGTACTTCTCTAGCTCAGTTTCTCGTCCAGACTGGGCTCTTGAGACCATCAGCGGGGGTTTGGGAGAGGGAACAGCTGGGGCTACTGGTGTTGGTTGCTCAGGATCGAAAGGATCTGGTGAAGTAGTCATCGCCTTTGTAGTCCTATTTGTAGATCCTGCTCTTATATCCTGTAGGACTGAAGAATGGAATAATTGCCTTTGGTGGTTGAATGGGTGGTAGTGTGCACGCTCTGTGTTTGCATTCCACCAGTCAAGCCACTTTCCAGATATTTTCGGCTGGAAACGAAAGATGGCCCCCTCAACTGTACCTGATATCGAGAGGATGGCCTCCCCAGCCCCCTCAGACTCTGTCATATCGATGGACGATCAGTTTTCGCTTACGGCAGGGGAATCTTCAAGGTTCGACTGGCAGAGAACAGACCGCTGTAAGTCTATTTCCTTGTTCAACTTTCTGTACCGCTCAATTGCATAAGATCCATATGTTTATTTGTATAATCTGACTCGTTGCCATTGGCTCTGGTGTCTCACTTTCCTGCGTGTAGTTCCCTCGACGTTCTCGCAAGCTGGCATGGACCTCAGCCAGCTGAACCTGGTGTCGCTCTCGAAGCCCTGGAATGCTCCAACCTCTGAACCCGGATTGAAGCAGAGTTTCCATGGTATGTTTTCTGACCTTGCGGCCTGTAGGGAGCTTGATTTTGAAGACTGACGCTGTCGACGACTCTGTTATACCTACACAGGACTCGCCGCTGTCCTATCTCATCCTTCAAAACGACCAGCACCTCTGCGAGCTTCTCGAGTTCCTCTTCCATCCATTCCTCCCCCAGAACCTCTGCCCAAAGTCTCAAAGAAGGACTTCGAAGAATATCTGAAGGTCATCTCACCAGAATGGGACAGATTCGAAAAGGCACAAAAGGAGAACCATGACCCATCTTCCGCTAGTAGGAGGGTTTTCGAAGCTGGTGGAGATAGTTTTGCTATTCCCATTGGAGTGAGACCCAAAGAGCTCCTGCCTCTGAACACCATTCCACAGGTCTTCTTCGAACCAGAGTTCAACCTTGGCAACCCTCACACTTTCGACGTAGTAACAGAAACGGTACCAACTGCTGGTTCATCTAGATCTTTTGGAAAGCAGCTTCAAGCGTCAGTTTCTCTTGACGATCCTCCACCCTCTCTGAAGCCACTTCGACTGAAGGACGACGGCGAGCTCAGAACACCGACACCTCAGTCAGTCATGAATGAGCCTCTCGACAGCGAACCAACTCCGAAACCTGAGGATGTCTCAACAAACCAGCTACTTCAAGATAAAATGTCATACTATCTTGACATTGTGGAACAGCACCTGGTTCTTGAAATATCAAGAAGATCAGCTTCATTCTTTGCAGCTTTGACCAACCTTCAGGATCTGGAGTCGGAATCAAGTTCGTGCCTGTCTAGGATCGAATCGCTTCGCAATGAACTGGATCTTTTAGACGACAACCAGGCAAAGAAAGGTCTAAGCGTTATCGAACTGCAGAGAGAGGTTGGAAGGCTGAAGAAGGTTGACCAGGGAATAACCGATATCAGAGGAATCGAAGAGGCAATCGGAATGATCAAGAACTTGGTTGGTAGTGGTTATGGGTATGATGCTGTCGACATCTGGGAGGAGGTCGAGTCCTGGCTTAGTAGGAAGGGTAAAAGGGAAGAGAAATCATTACAGCCTCCTTCAACGACAACAGCAACATCAACTGTCTCCGTCGACGAAAACTCGAACCTTGTTGTCCCACCAAAACGAGTATCATCAGTATCCCCCAAACATTCACCTTCAACCGTCGTCCCGTTACAACCTGCAATTTCATCGTCATATTCACCACAGCCCCCTCCAACATCTAAAGACGGATCATCGCTTCCTCCTGTATCAGTTGCATCGGGTTCAAAACTACCACCTCTGACCCCAGCACTAGAACTTTCAACACTTTCGTCACTATCACACTTACCCAGCACATTGTCATCTCTATCGACCCTGATCGCCGTGCAATTAGAATCTGAACTCCAATCTGTTCTACAGTTCGAACTCAATCATCCATCTTCCTTATCACAAGGGAAAGATGGGGAATCAAACAACGATGTGAATAGTGGGGCGGAACGATTCGTTGAAAAGATCAGGCCGTTGGTGGAGGGACTGCTGAGGGTGAGGAGTGGAGAGAAGATCGTCTCGGCCTACAAGGAGGTGGCCATCAAACAAGTCAGGGAAGCAATCCACATTGTAAGTGTCTGTGTGGTTCTAATTGTACTTCTTCGTCAAGGCTGATTTTAAGTCCGAATTACGTTTCCTCAGCACATGCCTCTGGGACACGATCCGTCTGAAGACCATGATAGCTACACCTCTAACACTCCTATGGCCGAGAAAACTGCTAATTTGGCAAGAAAACTTAAAGATATGGAGCACTCCGAGTTCTTAGTTGTGGAGAAGAAGATGTTCAAAGGTCTCTTGGATTGTATCCAGCTTTTAGAGAAGTTTGCCAAGGGCGTAGAGGGCATTGTCGAGAAGTTCATGTAAGTGCCGGCCAAGGTTTGTCAATCTTGTTTTTGGCTAAGTACTAAGGTGATTTCGTGTCAAAACAGCGCAGCACGGGATGCCTCAAATCAAAACAATCCATACTTCCCATCTGTCCAGCTGTCCTCAGTTCCTACCCTTAACACAATTTCTTTGCCAAAACTTCAACAAGATCTTTCAGACGTTTTATCAACTGCAACTGAGCTTGCCAATTCCAGAGCATCAAAAGTGGTCGGCATACGAAACGACAAGCATTCGAAACTCAAACTACCCGAGTTCCTGGAAGTCTTCAACGAGGCGTGGTTGTTCGTTGTCAGTTGTGAGATTATTTGTAGAAAGATGATTGTAGGATTGAGAGGGACAATGGTTGTTCAGGTGAACTTTCCTGACGAGCACTTGATGTAGTCGCAGTTGCTGATCCTTTGCTGTTACAGGCGAAAACCTTCCTTCAAACATACCACTCGCAAAGGACAGCATCCTCTGCTCGATTGGTTGAGAACGAATTGTGGGCTCAAGTGGAAATCCCAGCATCCTATCAGCACGCGGTCAACCTCATCGTGGAAGCAGCTGTAACCGATCCGCCAGAGCTTGTTATCATTTCTTCGACTCCTCCCTCCGCACCTCAGGCAGCTTCAGACCAGCAAGATGAACCCGGTGAAAAACTTCTCAAGATTGAAGACAAAACCTTCTTTGCTGTTTCAGCTACGCTGGAGGTGCTGATGCTGTTGGTGGACTACGTCAAAATCATCATCAATGTCGAAATTCTGACCACCGACGCGATGTCAAAAACGATCGAGTACCTAAAGGTAATATTCTTTTAGTACCCCTCTTACACACCTCTCTGTCTCTAACATCGTTCATGTCGTTTCTTTTTTTCCTCGTAGTCTTTCAACTCGAGAACGTGTCAAGTTGTTCTCGGTGCTGGTGCCATGAGGTCTGCTGGTCTGAAGAACATCACAGCCAAACATCTTGCACTAGCCTCTCAGTCCCTTTCGATAACAATCAGCCTCATTCCTTATATCCGTGAAACCCTCAGGCGTCATCTTAATTCAAAACAAGCAGTGATGCTGGTTGAATTCGACAAACTCAAACGAGTGAGTACTTTGAATTATGGTCGCTGTCACAGAGCTTGTCCACTAACGAGCATGTTGTTACTTCCCGACTCAGGACTACCAAGAACATCAGAATGAGATCCATTCTAAACTCGTTGCTATCATGGCGGATCGTCTGGTACTTCACACCAAATCTCTACAGAGCATTGACTTCGAACAAGTTTCGAAGCATCTCGGTAAACCCAACGAGTACATCGAACTGCTCGTAAAAGAAACTACGCAACTCCACAAGATTCTTTCAAAATACCTTCCACAGTCCATTGTCGAAGCTGTCATGAGCCAAGTCTTCGCTAGTATGAACCACGCGCTGTCGCTGGAATTCGGGACTATCGAGGTGAAGACGGAAGCTGCGAAGGAGAGGTCAGTTCTTAAGGTCTAATTCTCTGTTCATACATGACGTTGTTGACTGACTTCATCCTTTATGATCTTCGTGTAGAATGCTCATCGATGTCTCCTTCCTAGTTAACAAACTCACCGCTCTACCAAATATTACACCTATTTCTAAGATTCTGGAGACACTGGTCAAAGACAAACAGCTTCCAAGGCGGCCTCTGGGCCAATCAATGCGGGGTCTGATGCGTCGAAGTAGTTCTCAAGGGAGTGGACCGAAGGATGAGGAAGCAGCTCCTACCTCGCTGATGGTACCCGAAGCAGATGAACTCATAGTCACTCCAGATGAGTCAGAATACAACTCCCCCCAAGTTCTAGACGTTCCCCTGCGGGCTGAATCACCTACGCCGCATGAGAGCGTTACAGAGGCTGAAATCACATCACCAGCAGAAGAAAATTCGCCAGCAGAACAGGAAAGTGCTGTCGCCTCTGATCCTTTGTCTCAACCAATACCATCTCCACCTCCATCTTCGCCTTTGGCATCGCGACTAGAGGCTCTTGCAGCCGGCGCGACCACTGAATCGCCGAAGCTGGCACCTGAACCGGAAGTGCAACCTACGGCTGCTCTAGAAGAGCTTCTTCCGACACAAGTTGCAGATTCTACCTCTCAACCTTCATCTACCGTATCAGTCAACTTCACCCCTACCAAGGCTACTTCCACCGCTGCCTCTGTATTCTCTCCAAAATGGACCTCTCCCCTCATATCATCCCTTACCAAAGGTGTCCCATCAAAACCCGCGTCTCCCACCCAACAAAATTCTCCGCTTGGTAACAAACCCAGGTCAGCTTCTGCGCTGTCAGACAGGCTCGCTGCTGCCATGAAACGATCTGCATCTGGTCCTGGGCCGTCTGTCTTAGCGACATCAGAAGCTCAGCTTCCAGCAGCTTCAATACAGCCTTCTACTATAACGGTAACATCAGTTCCTTTGGATGGGGTGAAAGAGGCTACAAGTGAACTTTCGACATCAACGGCGTCAGCTTCTGAATCGAATGACCAAGAACTACCTCCATCGGTACCATTGAAAGATAAACTGTTATTTGATCCAGAGCCAGAGGTAGAATCTTCAGATCTCCAGACATTTGTTCCACCAACCATCATTATCGAACCATCCATCAACAGTTCTGAAGCACATCTGGATGATCCTGTGGATGATACCCAAATCGCTTCGGTAAAGAGAGCAGAAGAAGTTGAGGTTGACGATCCGTTGATTACTCGTGAAGAATCAGTGACTGTGGAGGTACCTTCTGGAAATAAAGCAAATCCATTGGAGCTTGAGCCGGTCGTCGATGAACCACCACCCCCGAGGGAGGAGGCAGAGGAGGCAGAGGAGGCGCCGCCGTTGGAAGACACGGAAATTGCCACAACAGCACCTTTAGAGTCAAAAACTGTCCCTGTCGTAGAAGATAACCAAGAACATCTGTTGGAAGAGCCAAAGTTGAGCGGAAATGAGGACAAGGTCGAAAAGGCGTCGTAGAAACAGTGAGTGCTGCCCTTTATTCTCTTAAGTCTCAAGTTGTCGCTTATTAATCTTTGACTGACCTTTA
The DNA here is from genome assembly GCA_014825775.1 of Krasilnikovozyma curviuscula. Taxonomy (NCBI): domain Eukaryota; kingdom Fungi; phylum Basidiomycota; class Tremellomycetes; order Cystofilobasidiales; family Mrakiaceae; genus Krasilnikovozyma; species Krasilnikovozyma curviuscula. The sequence continues at coordinate 7,841 of MVAQ01000288.1, forward strand.
TTTTCCATAAAGTCTGTCTTTACTGTATCTATCGCCGTTTGTTTACACGCGGAAAGTTTTGCCCGGCTGAGAAGCGCGCATGATTAAGGATTTCGCTCAATTTTGTATGAAGAGTGTAGTATTCTGCACGTTCCACTGACGGCAAAACCTGTCCAACAGCAGTGCCTATTGCGCTCCGGATAGCTTTTCATTAGCAGAATTTCTATACGCAGCGTGTGCTGACATCGTCCAAGAAGCTGAGCTCTTTTGTTTACCCAATCAACGATCAACCTGATTGGAAAATGTTGAAACTTATAGCTGAAGAAACTTCTCTTGGGTGAGAGCTAGGTCTACACCACAGATTTGTAGGAAAAGGCGAGTTGACTGATATCGAAGCTCGTCCCATTCCATATCAAATTGCTGGGGCTCATCCGTAGAGCATCTTCGAGATCAGAGAATGAAAGTTAGATGATCCTCAGAGATAACAGGGAGCAGCTGTCGCCTACACATCATCTCAAGCCAATGTCTCTTCAGCTCCTTCAGTCCCTCAGCAGCCATCATCAGCACCGAGAAGAGCCATAACAAAGCTATACCCCAAGTGCGGCATCTCAGGACTATGCGTGCCAGGTCCATCTCATCTTTACGAACAAGGCGATGGAGGAAGAGCAAACATGACAGAGGACGGAAGACCGGAAGCTTTGATTGAGGGGGAAGAATGGCGGGCGCAGAGATCAGCCTGAAGTACGAGATGACGGTGTTAACGAGGAGTATGTGCTGACACTTCGAACGGTCGTGTGGTCGGGAGAAAACGCTTTCGAAGTCGACAGGCATACACTTTGTTTACTCTAAGGGGTTTCTTATTTTCGCGACTAGACAATGTCGTTGACGGGAGGAGTCGCTTTTGGAAGATCAGAGTCGATGGGGAAGGGAAGATCCGAGAACCGAGCAAAATGACTAGCATACGGTAACATGCGTGAGCTCATATACAGCAAGCGATTCCGTCAAGTCAAATACTATGTTTCCTGAGCAGTGATCCTCTTTTGTCAACGCAAATTCAGCCTACTGAGCAATTCTGCTTGCAGGCAATGAATCAGTTCCAAGCAGCTCTCCTAGGGTGCCCTGCGACTTGTATCCCGTCCGTTTGATTGCTTTTACGCAGAGTCGTTAGCGTTTTATTATTTATATATATATATTTTGAACAGGAAAAGTAGCCTAGAGAAAAAGAAAAAGAAAAAGAAAGGCGTGATGATCCGCAGGGGTTGTTTCCGAGTTGTTTTCGCCTGTGCGACGTTTGACCTGAACGTCTTCGGAAGAGAAGATTTAAAATTGCTCTCTGTAACAAGAAGACAATGGTAAAATGAGTGGTCTCTACAAAGGGTACATACCAGAGTATCCAGAAATACGAGTAGATTGCTTCACAAATTCTCACCATGTTAACCCCCTCACTGGAGTCCGATTTCCTCCCACTCGACTCTGGCTCCTCAGCCACACACACTCAGACCATCTAGCAGGTCTAGAAGGCTATCAGACTGGTGGCCTCAGGATTGTTTGTACCTCAGAAACGAGGGATATCCTCCTTAAGACGGAGAGGGATAAAGACAGAGTAAACTTCGACAATGACTCTGAACCGGGTAGCAGGCCAGTCATGAAATATCCTGGCATGGTGCAGAAGGCATCTTATAACCAGAGAACCAACAGTAAGGTGCCAGGTTGGAATAATTTCGTCAGTTTATTCCCCCGATCTTAAAATCCGGTCGTCCGTGGAGATGACTGACTCTTTTTCTGGATTATAGAACACCATCTTGGAATACTCTGTACCTGAACTATTTTACATCAACGGTAAAGAAATCACAATCACAGCCTTCCCAGCTAATCATATGCCTGGGTCCTGCATGTTTCTAATTGAAGGCGGCGACCATGGATCAATTCTACACACCGGTGATGTTCGTTGTGAACCTTCGATGCTGAGAGGTCTTCAACTGTATCATGGTCTGCGAAAGTACATGGATCCTGCCGCTATTGCGGTGGAAGGAAAAGGAAAAGCCCAGCCAGAGGTTGGACCAAGGTTGATGTTGAGAAGCATGCATATCGACACATCCATGCTGTGAGTGATTTCTGAACTAGGACATTCAGTTCTAGCTTTGTTCATTGCTTCTTGGTTACTCACGCATTCAGAATGGGTACTGGTGAAATGCCGTCTAAGTGCGAGGCTGAAGAAGGAATGATCAGACTGCTGAAGATGTACCCAGAAGATACTCGCTTCTATCTGCATTTTTGGACATGGGGGTAAGGCGAAGGTGAAACCAGAGTTTTAGTGTGGAAATGGAACTGATGCCTTGCGCTCGCCGTTAGATACGAGTCGTTGACCGAAGCCATCCTCAAAGCGTTCCCAGCCGAGACTGTAAGTCTGGCGCTTAAACGAAGACTAGTCAGTACAAAACTTCTCATACTGAAACCTTTTCTTAAGATCCACTTCGATCGGTATAAACACGATATTCTTGCGAATCCCAAAGCACAGCTCTCTTCGACCCAATTCCTCGTGTCTCGAATCTCTAAGGAAACTTCGTTGTCTCTACAGAAAAAGTTCAAGTTTCACTGCTGTGATCACAAGAATAAATGCCATGCTGTTCAGTCCCATGAGGTGACTCTCGGTAATCACACTTGCGTAGGTCATGTCGTTCAGGTCAACCCAACAGAGATGCGGTCGACTGCATGGGATCAGTATCTCCACGAAGTGGAAGCTCATCTGAAGAGAGCAGAACAGGGTATTGATCTCTGGCCTCACAGAATCGTGAGTGCTCATTTCTTCATCATCTGTATTGTATGTCAAATTTGACTCTTGTCATTGTAGACGGTTCCTTATACACGACACTCGCCTCTCCCAGAACTGATCTCCATTGTCGAGCTTTTTCGACCTCTCACCATCTACCCCAACACAATTAGAGCTCCCAGCGAGCCGATTGAATATCTCTGTCTGCCTTCTCTTTTCTCTGGTGTGCTGGAAGATGGAGGTGAAACTCTGTCGCATGAAGTAACCCAATGGGCAGATCTCCAAGACGGGACTCAAAAGCTATGGGTCAACATTGCCAAGAAGCTCATCAGAGCAATTGGCGACAGACCAATTCCCAAAGAGTGTGACCATGCGGAGTATTGTGCTATAAAGCTGCAGCAGCTGCGTGAGCGTGCCTCCAGTGGTGCAGTCAAAGCAGTCGCGACTAGGAACACGACGGTGCAGCATCAGATTCTGGCTTTCATGTTTGGTAACGATCAAGAAGCAGACTGGAGATCAACTTGTAACAAGACAAAGAACAATGATGAAATAAGCAAATCTCATCCACAAAGTATCCAAGAGTTGTTCCCACCTCCTACATGTGTGAAGAACAAGCGCGTCGTTGAATCACCTGCCTCGCACCATGTGGTTTCCTCCGCCGCTACTCTTTCATCCCATCTCGTTACGCGTGATGCGGAGAGCTTACACCTCCTACAGCCAACAACGGAAGCCGCTCCAAGTGATGATCTTGGGTCAGAGACTTTGGTATCCAAAACTCTGATGGTCTCTGATGTTCCCCCGAGGCCAATGTCTCTTTCAGGTGAGTGTTTTTCTCAAGATACTCACTGAGTTTCGTCTCTGACGGCAATTGCCTTCGCAGTTATTCAAGCAGCTTCACAAGATGATTATGTCATGAAGAATCCTTACGAAACTGAAATCTCGACCATGACTCAATGGGTGAAAGCGTTTAAAGCACTGAGGAACAGGGCCATTGAATTGGCTGGACTTCACGCCAAACTAACGGAATCCGAAACCGACAAAAATACGTCTTCAAACCAACCTGTGCCAGCTCAACAAGCTGGAAAAAAGCGTGGTGCAGAAGCTATTACTGTAGATGCGTCCTTCAAGCGGGTGAAACGTTCTCTTTCACAGCCCGAATCATTTTCCGCCATCTTCCTTGACCAATCACCATTAGCAGCTCTATCTGCGACTCCTGTTAAAACTCAACCACTTTTATTGGGCGAAGCCGAGCTAACAGGTGCTACCCTCAGTGGCTGTCGTCAAATCACAGATAACACACCTCCGTCTGTATTGCACTTTGTCAACTGTCTTCCCCTCAACTCAGGTCCATTCGGGTCTGCCAAAGTCGCATTCTTTGATTTAGACAATACTTTGATCACGACTCAGTCTGGATCTGTCTTTCAAGTCACGTCGAGAGATTGGAAGTGGATGAACGATGACTATCCGCAGGTGCTGTCGAGGATTTCCAAAGCTGGGTAAGTGTTGATTTTGGGGGCAGCTTCGTCACTACCAGCGTCTAATTTATACCTTCTCTATACATAAGATATCATGTCTTCATTGTCAGTAATGACGGAGTACTCTCTCGAGATTTGGAGAAGCAGGAAAAGTGGGTCAAGAAGATCCACCGTTTTGCAAAATCGGTGAGTATCCTGCTCCCTGCCCTCTGATTTACCTAAGAAAGCTCACTTAGTTGATTTTCTTCAATTTCTTTTAGATTCCAGACCTGCCATTTACTCTTCTTTGCTCAATCGCTAATGATGAGTACCATAAACCTCAACCTGGCCTCTTTCACTTCGCTCAAGAGATCCTTCGCTCCCGCAATTCCGTTACAAGCATCGACATGACAGCAAGCTTCATGGTCGGTGATTGTGCAGGAAGGCATCATAATGCGTTCCTCAAACGAAGGAAAGATAGTTCTGCGTACGACAAGAACTTCGCCAAAGCTGTCAATTTACCTTTCTTTGCACCGGAGGTAAACAGCCACATTTATTTAGTATGAATTTTCGCCATTCTAATTTCTTGCTTGTTGAATAGGAATTTTTTGGAAGGCATCGGTCCACCCTGACCGGTTGTCCCTCATCTCATAACAATCCAACTCTACGCCACACGACAATAAATGTTACCACCACTAAAACGACCTGACCCTTCACTAGATCACTAGAATCTCATGTCGAAGCCGAACCTATTTGCTCAACTCAAGCGCTGCTGAGTCTCGATTCCACCGAATTGGCGAAGGAGATGGCGTTGTTGATGAGTCGGTTTAGTTTAGAAAGTACAAATAGTCGTAGCATAAGCAGCCAGAGGTGGTATTTCTCAGGGCAGATACAACTCTCACACCGAATCTCCTGTCAAAAAAATGGTCCAGTGGTTGAGATCCGCTTGAAGCTTGACGACTTTTGAAGCAAGTTTCCCTGTTCTTATACCTATATGCACTCGATATCCCTTATTATCAAGATACACTCCATAAGTGTGTGTTTTCTCCCAGTTTACGAGTTTTCTTGTTATCTTATCTCCGCCTCAAAATTTTGCAAACTTTTGGTCGACCAAAGCGCAGAGACATTGGACGTAAAACTTCATCAACCACCAACCTTGCAGCAATCATGGGACGACGAGCTAAGAACAAACAGGGAGCACCCCAACCTATAGTTCCCGTCCATGAAGGTCTCAAGCGTAAAGCTGACGGTCAAATTCCTCGTTCTGGAGGGAAGAAGGTGAAGGCGCTGAAGGGCAAAGGTCGAACTTCAGAGAGGATTGAGAAGGGGGCCGTTGATAGTGACGACGAGAAGGAACAGGTAAAGAAGGTCAACGCCAAGAAGAGTGTTCCAAAGGGTGAGGTCGAGAGGAGTGTGTTTGACATGGAAGACGACGACGGCGAAATGGAGGAGGATGAGTTCAACCTAGCAGGAGGGTGAGGCCTACGTTTCAATTTTCTCTTCCTCTGCAATCCTATGCTAATAAACGGATATCCTATGTTCCTAAGGGATGGTGACGAAGGAATGCCTGTGAGCACCAATTCAGCTCTCGAAATTTTGTGAAAACGCTCTAAATTCTGATACCATACTCTCACACTCTGTTTAGCGTCCACCTCCTATCGCAATGCAGTTTTCTGATTCAGAAGAAGGCTCAGAGGTGAGTCCTGACTTGCATGCTGTCTTCCTGAAATTTTGACCTGAGACGCCGCCAAAATTTCCTCTCCAGATTGAGGATCTGAACGATATCTCAGATGATGAGATGATCCCTCACGGCGCAGATGATCAGTTCGACTTGGATGAAGGAGAGTTCCCAACCGATTCGGAGGATGAGGAGGAGGAGGAAGATACCTCGGGAGCAGAAACCTCTGAAGACGAAGGCGAACCCAAACCCACCAAATCAAAGCGACCGGCAAATGCAACCGGAGACTGGTCCGGTTCAGATTCAGAACCAGATGATCCTAATGAAGTTGATATCCAAATTAACGCTCAAATGGCTGAGGAGGACGAAGATTTCGACGGCGAAGAGCGGTTTGTTCTGCCAACTGAGGAAGAGAAGGTCGCTGAAGCTGAAGGTAGAGCTGAAGGTGGTCTTAGGAAGGTTGAAAAGCGATTAAGAGAGATTGTTAGGATCTTGGGAGACTGGTCTAAATACGGCGGAAAGGATGGAAGGTGAGTGAGCCGGTCGCAACTGTACTGCATCTACCTTTGCTGACTGTCAAGTTTTTTACACACTAACACAGGTCGAGGACAGATTACACAACTCAGATGATCTCTGACATCGCAACTTACTATGGTTATAATACCTTCCTCGTCGAGAAGCTCCTCCACCTTTTCCCAATCTCTGAAGCTATTCCATTCTTCGACGCCAACGAAACTCCACGACCAGTGACGATCCGAACCAACACCCTTCGAACGCGACGAAGAGATCTTGCCCAAGCACTCATCAATAGAGGTGTCAACCTGGAACCTATCGGGAAATGGACCAAGGTCGGTCTCCAAGTGTTCGAGTCCGCCGTACCGATCGGTGCGACACCAGAGTACCTTGCCGGCCACTACATGCTCCAAGCTGCTTCCTCCTTTTTGCCCGTCATCTCTCTTGCCCCACAGCCTGGTGAAAAGGTTCTCGACATGGCGTCCAGTCCGGGTGGCAAGACTACCTACATTTCCGCTCTACTTCAAAACACTGGTACTGTCTTCGCCAACGATGCTAACAAGGCGAGGTTGAAGTCGTTGACTGCAAATGTCCACCGATTGGGATGCAAGAATGTGGTTGTGTGCAACTACGACGGAAGGGAGTTTCCTAAGGTTATGGGTGGATTTGACAGGGTCTTATTAGATGCGCCATGTTCAGGAACTGGTGTCATCAGTAAAGATGCGACTGTCAAGGTCAACAAGGTGAATTTGAGATATTCTTTTAATCTGAAATTTATTGGATATTGACTTGATTCTCCTACACTTAGTCCGAACGTGATTTCCACCTGCTCTCCCACCTCCAAAAACAACTCATCCTCTGCGCTATCGACTCTGTTAATACAGACTCCAAAACTGGAGGCTATATCGTCTACTCCACATGTTCGGTGATGGTGGACGAGAACGAGGCCGTTGTCGACTATGCATTGAGGAAGAGGCCGGGTGTCAAGCTTGTGGAGACGGGACTCGAGTTCGGAAGAGAGGGATTCACGTCCTTCAGAGGTAAAGATTTCGGGAAGGATATGAAGATGACGAGAAGATACTTGCCTCATGTTCACAATGGTTAGTCTTTTGCATTTTCTCGAGGTGACGGAGGACATGTCAAGAAAAGTATTCGCTAATGCCTCCCTGTCCGCCTCGCCCGTAGTCGACGGTTTCTTCGTTGCCAAATTAAAAGTCTCCAAACCACCAAAGGGATCGAGAGCGAAGAAAGACGCTGCTGAGGATGAAGAGTTTGTTAGTGACTTTGTTCCTGCACCAGTGAACGAGGAGGAGGAGGCTGAAGCGGAAGCTGAGAAGGAAGCTGCTGATGCTGTCAAGTTCAATGATGATGAGGACGAGGCTATCATTCAGGGTGAGTGCTTTCCCTTTCGAGCTCTGTACGAATTTAGTTTCTAATAGTTTCATTTCTTCCATATTCCATAGAATCTATGAGGAAACACCTGAAGTCGAAGGGTATCAAGCTGCAACCTAAGTCGGAGGACAAGAAGAAGAAGTCTAATGCGTAACATTGATCTCTCTTTCTTACTTCTCTTGTACATGATTTCCTTTTGTACGATCATGGCTGTATTCTCATTCAAGTAGACAAACTTTCCGCGAGCGAGTGGCAAGCGGAAGAGAGTTTTCACGTCTAAACCCGATCGAAAAAAATGCGGATGTCACTCGATGTCATCCAGGCTGGTGTTGACTTCCGTCTGTTTCATAGCTGAATCGGTATTAGATTCATATATTTGCAAGGGAAAACAAACAAAAACAACGGAAGAATGGACCTTAAGGTTGGTTCGAAGCACCGGTGGAGACACGCTTGAGAGGAGAACCCCAATCTTCTTCCCCCACTACTATTAGTGGAGGAGCAAGCCACATCTTGATATGCTGGAGATGTATCTTCTCTTCACAATGTCTCTAATTCGCCCTTACATGTTTATTACATTCTTGTGGATCTCTTGCGAGCTGGCGCAAATGTAAACAAACAGTTAGATCCTCGTAATCCCAGGACAATTTATATCACCAATAGGTTTCAAGGCTCTCAAGCTTCTTTCTACCCCTAGGCACCTTCTCTGTTTACATTTGTGTAAACATCGAGTCTCAAAGTCAATATCATGTGATAAGCTAGGAGCTGCAGAACGATGTATATCTGGGTGCTTCCCTCTCTCTGACTTTACTAGCACGACCTAGGGCGATCGGTGGGATCAGAAGAGGTCCCAGATCTTTTGCCGTAGGAACGTATGGAGTCTGGAGTTATCGATTTAAAGGTCGTTCGGATTTATAGGGCCAGTCGCCTCACGGATGTGGCGTCACAGCCCGCGCTGAGGTACTTAAGGCCAGAGGAAGCTGTTTGAATCCTCTATCCTCACCTCCCATCCTTTTCCCCATTTCCTTTTCTCATCCAACTTGTCTTAACCCCATCCCAATCAGCCTAGCATGACCTCTGACGCAAATTACAAATTCCTTGGCTCTGCTATGGAATCCTTCTCCAGCGCAGGTTTCGATATGTACGTTTTCTCTCTTGAGCTAGTTCTTTCTCCTGCAATGTTGGATATAGTGTATCTATGCTAGTCTACTGCCAACATGAATGTTGCTGTAGCGCGAACAGCTTCATCATCCATATCTACCGGTGTCCCACTAGGATCAACTCGATTCCGCTCTGCTCGAGGCCTTTCACGGGGCTTTTTTTTTGCTGTTCTCCTCTTTTTCATCCTTGAATGAGCCTCTGGACTAACTCTTGCTTCTTCATATTCTCTCTGCTTTTCATTCTGTCCAATTCGACGATGCTTCGGGTTATGGAATTTCCTTCGCCCATTTTTATCGCGTGACCTCATTTTCTTGCTTCTGGACTTTGGCGTTTTCTCTGTCTCAACACTTGGTTCAATGGATACTCACAGGGACAAGATCCACATCAAGAGAAATGCTCCAGTTGCTACCCTCTACGAAGATGCCATCAAGAATGAAGGCGCCGTTATTTCTTCGTCTGGTGCCCTCATCAACTTCTCTGGAAAGAAGACTGGCCGATCTCCAAAGGACAAGCGTGTCGTTTACGAAGAGACGTCAAAGGACGACGTCTGGTGGGGCAGTGTTAACATCAAGATGGAGTGAGTCTCTTTTCGCCCTTTCACATGCTCGGTGACTGACGACCTCCTTTTTGTTTCTTTTTTAAGCGAGCACACATTCGAAATTAACAGGGAACGTGCTATCGATTACCTAAACACAAGAGAGAACGTCTATGTATTCGATGGCTTCGCTGGAGTGAGTGGACTTGATGTCTAATGACTCCTTCTCATGTGACACTTGACTGATTTCAGCTCTCGATTGCTTTCTACTCCAGGCTGATCCAAAGTACAGGCTCAAAATCCGTGTCATTGCTTCTCGAGCTTACCACGCTTTGTTCATGGTGCGTTTTTCAGTTGATGTCTTGAATTAAGATGACGGCAAATGTTGACCCTTGTTTTTATTTTTTTGTCTTCTCCTCTCCAGAACAACATGCTTATTCGACCAACTGAAGAAGAACTTGAGAACTTCGGGGAGCCGGATTTCATCATCTACAACGCTGGCCAATTCCCAGCTAACAGATTCACTACTGGCATGACCTCGACGACCTCCGTCGAGATCAATTTCAAGAGAATGGAGATGGTCATCCTCGGTACTGAATACGCTGGCGAGATGAAGAAGGGTGTCTTCTCTGTGATGCACTACATCATGCCTGTCAAGTACAAGCAGTTGTCTCTGCATTCTTCCGCAAACGAAGGTGTCGAGAGCAAGGATGTAACCCTCTTCTTTGGTCTATCTGGAACAGGAAAGACGTGAGTTCGCTTTGGTCGCATCGCTGTTGTGGTCTGTGTCTCACTTTTAGAAAACTTTTTATTCGATTCAGCACCCTTTCCACCGATCCAAAGCGTGCGCTCATTGGTGACGACGAGCATGTCTGGGCTGACACTGGTGTTTTCAACATCGAAGGTGGTTGTTACGCCAAGTGCATCAACTTGTGAGTATCTATTTTAACCTTTTTTTTCGTTTGTACCAGAAACTGAAATTGCTCTTTCCCAGGTCCAAGGAGAAGGAGCCAGAAATTTACAACGCTATCCGATACGGTGCTATCCTCGAAAACGTCGTTTATGACCCATCCAACCGAAAACCAGACTACGACGATGTATCCATTACTGAAAACACCAGATGTGCTTACCCAATCGATTACATTGAGGGTGCTCTTCCAGGCTCCCGATCAGTCCACCAACCAAAGAACTTGGTCTTCTTGACTTGCGACGCATACGGTGTCTTGCCCCCTGTCTCCAAATTGACTCCTGAACAGGCTTCTTACCACTTCGTTGCTGGATACACCTCCAAGACCCCCGGGACTGAGGATGGTATCTTGGAACCCTCTCGTTAGTAGTCGCCTTCACAATTGGTTTCCTTTCCTGCCTCGCCTGATCCTTTTTCTCTTCCTGCCTTAAATAGCAACGTTCTCTACATGTTACGGTCAACCATTCATCATTCTCCACCCAGCACGTTACGCCGAGATGTTGGCTGAGCGCATGTCTGCCACCAAGGCCGACTGCTACCTCATCAACACTGGCTGGACCGGCGGTAAATTCGGCCAAGGAAAGAGATGTCCTCTCAAATATACCCGAGCGATCGTCGACGCCATCCACAACGGCACCCTCGCCCAGGCAGAGTACGAAAACTTCCCTATCTTCAACCTGTCGATTCCAAAAGCCATCCCAGGCGTTCCATCTGAAATTTTGAACCCAGCTAAGGCATGGCCATCATCTGATGCCTTCAACGTTGAGGTCACCAAGCTTGCTGGTGCGTTTCCACCCCTGTTTTTCTCCATAGTTTGCCTCACTTCTAACCTATTCCTTGTCTTCCCTTCTCCAGGCATGTTCAACAAGGCCTTCACGAAGTACGAAGATGGCGTTTCAGAAAAGGTCTTGAAAGCCGGACCACTCCTGTAATCTCAGAAATTCAAGTTTGCCTACATGCGTCTTTGGGGGTTTGGAGCGCCGGAGAGACGGTTGTACATAGTTTCTTCTTATCCTTCACTTGTTCTATACCAAGCATTACTTTCTGTAGCCATTCCGATGTGATATCACAGTAACCTAACGGTCCATTGTAAGCAAGTTATTCAACAAGAGATTTGCAGTTGACAAGCGCCTCGCAAAAAAGCTTTTATTGTCTGAAGGGCAATGAAAAGTCTATTTCATTATGAACAAATTCTTACAACGTCACCTGATATATTGCCTGAAGGGACTCGAAAAAGCTAATCTACAACTATAGCGCTGGACGCGCTGGTCCATTCATCTCGTTCGGACTGTAGGCGGTCTGCAAATTAACGAAGAATCCATCAGAATCAGATTAGGTCGGTTAAGCATTGGCATGAAGCTTTACCCCATGAGATTGCCATATTGGCCACGCCTAGAAGGATCTTTCTCCCGCTTCGCAAGCGTCTTCTTCACTTTTCTCTCCGGTCGGACGACGATGCATGGAACAGAACTGGATTTTCAATAGAAAGAGTAATTAGGCGATACATGGGGTTGATAAGGGGACACGAGGAGGGGACTTACGAATGCGACACGCAGTATCTAGATACACTGCCCATCTTGCTCGTTCCAAGAATTTCACCGAATGCTTGGAGTTTTCCTCTCGACTAGAACCAGATGCAAAGGAGAAAGTAATTGTGAGTAGCTGAACGTAGCGCGAATCAGGATTCACAGACTCGGAGAATGAGGGCACGTACCCCCTTTGTTCCCACAATCAGACTGTCAGGTCTATACAGCGCAATCAACCTCATCTGGAAAACAAACAATAGCAATATAAGTTAAGAGATCGGGCATTTGATGATCTCTGGTGACTGACAATCTGTTCTGTGATCTTCCCGACGACGAACTCGACGACAATTGATATCTTTCGGTCTTCATCAATGTCGTCATTCTTCTCCGCAATCTCCTTCAACAGCTCATGAGCGTCATCCTTCAGATCCTGTTCCTTTCTCGCACTAGGCTTTTCTGTAGCGTAAACATACAAATTGGTAGAATCGTCAGGAGTAAGTGCGGCCGGAGCGGGGAGCTGGAATGGCCACTTACCTTCCCAATCTATTACTCTCAACGCTACAATCTCATCGCCCTCCTCTACCAAGGATTCAAGAAGCCAGTCGAGGGCCTCCTCTCCGCTCTCGTCTGGCGACACTGCTACGAGGAACAACCTACTCTGCCTCGTCTTCGCGAACCCTTCTGATGACGCCTGCTCGAGGTGAGGACCCATGTCAGTGACACGGACGGACCTACTTCTGTGGAGCATCATATCACCGTCAGACTTACCTGTAGCGTAAACGTAAAAGGGGTATCATCTGATTCGTCCAGCTCGAACCCTACCTTCGCTCGATACTGTTGAGCTCCAGCCTCACCCGAGCTCACTGTCCTCGTCCTCGTGAACGAGTTCCCTCTCAGGTTAGGGGGCCTCTCTGTCGACGGGGTTACGTTGGACGGGAAATGGATCGCTGGCTGAGACATACTGCCATCTGCTGCGTTTGGCAAAGCCGACGACGACTCAGAAGGACTGTAAGAGGATGAGTTCTTGAGGACTGGCTTTGGTGGTGGGGGCTGTAATGACATTTGGGAAAACAGCCTTTGCTACCTCTAGGTCTTCAGCTGAAATGAGATTTTGAGGTACTTTGAATACGTGAGTAGACGGTTGCGGCGGAACGACCTCAAGAATGCTGCTGGCGACCTCGCCTCGACATCGAGAAGGCTACTTTTACTTTCCCTTCCCAGCCCATCGCATCTCTGAATAGCATGGTTGGAGAGCTGCATCCTGCCTCAAGATGGGGAGATGCTTCGAGTTCCTCGAAAAGGGCCTTGCTGATCCATGGTCTGTCCTCCGCGCCGCCGTCGTACTGGAGGATAGCACAAGGTCTTGTCACTGAAGGTTTGCCCTTCCCTTTAAAAATGAATTAAAGACTCCGAGCTGATCTGTTGTTTTTCTTTTGTCGACTTTTGTGGAAGGGTTCTATTGCGTTGCGCCTGATCTGGCTGGACATGGGAATGGAAACCGATTGGAAAGCTATACAATTGAGAACTACGCCAAAGACTTGCAACCAGTGTTGACTGAACTTCGATCTATTGATCTTCTCGTCGCTCACAGTTTGGGTGCGTCTTAATTATCCCTCGTGCTAAACTTATGGCTAATTGCGTTCAGCCTCAGGTGGACCCATTATTTCTGTGCTCCTCCCTTCAATCAAGTTCAACCCAAGAGCTCGTCTCTTGCTTCTGGATCCACTCCTAGAGGCAGGCCTATCTCTCCTGACAACGGTCAACAACGCGCTTTGCACTGAGTTGTCGAACGTCGCTTCTGAAGAGCAATACCTCAAAGAAAACCCCAAGTGGAAGTCGCTGGATGCGAAATGGAAAGTATACGGTGCGCAGAGGTGTGATTTTGAGTGCGTGAGGAGTACTTGTACGGTACGCAAATCGAACACTTTCATCTCTGGTAATTCTAAGACTGATTGTCACCAGTCTCTTTCCCTTTAGGTGAATATCCCATGGTCATACGCACAATTGATTCCTGAAGGATCTGAAAACTTCGACGTGATACTGCTCTCAGCGGAAAATGGCGCCAGGTTTCCTCACTCTGAAGCTCGAGCGCTCAAATCCAAACACCCAAAGACCAAGGCTGCTATCGTCTTAGGCACAGGTCATTCAATGTAGGTTCTAAAGAAACCTCTTCGAAAGGAGAGTTTGCTGAAGTGATTGCTCCCCCTGTCAAAAAAATAGTCATCGTGATGAGCCAGAGGTTGTCATCCAGGTTGCGCTTACCGGAGACGTCACGACAGTAGAAGGGCGACTGAAACAAATCGTGGCTTAGAAGAAGGAGATACTGCTCTTTCTCTGCTGCTGCTGGTAAAGAGATGTCTTCGGGTCTAGTTTCCTGGCTTAGATAAACTTATCAAGCGCCGAGGCTGAATCGATGAAGCACTGGTCTTGCTAATTGCTCTGCTATCGTCATTTTCAGCATTCAGTCATCCTTACCATCTCGCGAGGTGATGGAGAAGGATTTTTAGATAAAGAAGTGCTGTCAGGGTGGGCAGTTTTGTATTATTTTCGGTTATCTAGAAAATATGTTATGACCTTCATTCAGGAATCGAGAGGAGGGGCTGCTCATCTCGCCTATTGATTACCTCCTACAGCCACGGTCTTATTTTTTTTGGAAACCCAGTTGCAGATAGAAGACAGAAAATAAGCTGTGCTGACCTCTTGTGGACGTTGGATTGGTGTTCAGCCTCCTTCTCCGACAAGCTTTATCTGCCTGGACGGACATAGTCCTTCTTCACCCCAACTCGGAACAAAGTTCGTTAGGATGTCCACCCCAGCAGCTCCAGGGCAGCCAGTTCCTATTCCAAAGGAGGTCCTCGAAGCTAGAGCAGAGAAAGAGAGGGAACTGAGGCAGAGGCAGGCTGCTTTAGAGGAAAGGTCGAGACAAGTGAACGCTGGGGGTCCGAGAAGGAGAAGAGAGATCCCTGGTCCATTTCATTCGAACAGTGAGTAAAACCACTTTGTCTCTACGTATTTTTTGGGCTGGATAGCGACAGATTCAGATTGTTTGTTTAAACTGACGTGTCTGCACTTGCGTTTCTCTCGCTTTCTTTCTCGGATAGTCAAGAGCATGATGTACGGATTTGGTGACGATCCACAGCCTGCTGATGATTCTGTCATGGTCATGGAGGATTTAGTAGGACATTTCATTCGAGACTTGGTGAGTTAGGGATTGGAGCAGCCGCTTGGCCCAACGTCGCAGTGTGACTTTAAGAGCTGCAGCAGCTGAGACACTTTCTTCTTTGCCCTGGAAATTGTACTAGTGCCAAGTCCCTGCATCTGTAGCTGGTCCTTCTTCTACAAATCGTGGTGGTGTCCCAACCCTCACTCCATCCATCCTACTTCGCTCCCTCTCACGCCATCCACTATCACAGCCGCTTCTTTCGAGAGCAGAGGAACTTCTCATCTTACAAAAAGATATTTCAGCGGCTAGAAATATGAGTGGATTCGATATTCCGTCAATAAGCGGAGGAGGGGGAGGTAACTGGAATGTCAAAGACGGCGGTGGAACACTCGCTGGTTTGGTTGGTGAAGGGTCAAAGGCGAAGAAAAAGTCTTCAGTGGTACCAAAGGGAGTATCAGTTCCGACAGGAAGGAAGCGAGGAAGACCGCCGAAGGGTCCAGTAAAGAAAGCGGGAACTTCGTCCATGGAATTTTGAGCGCGTATACTTGCCGGCAAAAGTAGGTGATAAAATATGCTGTATCTTTAGAGGTATGTATGAGCTTTGATGTAGAAATACACGTTATGTTGAGCAAATTGCACTTAAAATTGAGCGCAACTATTTTTTATGGTGTCTTCTCTACTCTATCTATTGTTGTTGAATCAATTTACGAAGCTCTTCCTCCTCACCACTCGCTCTACAGAGAAAGAGAACGGTGGTCAGTATAGATTGCTCCAAATTGTCAAG
>MVAQ01000289.1:0-23748 GCA_014825775.1 Krasilnikovozyma curviuscula
GATAGGAGTAGTTCTGATCATCTATGACGGATACCCCTGAGTCCTTCAGAGCGGTGTATAAAAGCAGCGGTCTGTTCCATCACACACCAGTGAGCAACAGATGTACGGACCCTCAAACTATTCAGCTTTAAAGGCAGGCGTTTGCGATTGGATATGGATATGTTCAAGAACGCAATGCAATTCAACTTTGAGGCGATTCCACGTGAAGGTCGTTAAGAGCAGATAAATGACTAGACTATTGATTTTGTTAATATAAGGCTATCAGGAGCCTCTCGATAGGTCAGAGGAATCCTGTAGCGACAACACAGACCGCTTTGGTGATTTTGGTGGGATTGGTGGAGACAAAAAAGAACCTGGACCAGTAGGAGTTGCTGCAGGCACTGGTTGTTCTTCGGTAGTGGATGGTGGTGCTGGCGCTTCTTGACTAGGGCGACTGCGACCTGCCGGTCGAGACACGATGAAAGACCTTTGAGGTGTACTTGGTGCTGTAACGAACGGCGTCGACGACGAAGAGTGGCCCTGGTCGGAGTTGCTTTTCTGTTGCCTCATGGGTCGCTTCACCACAAAGCCTTTCTGTGTTGGAAGAGGTTCCTCTGAGGCATCCACCACTGGTGTCATCACCGCCTTCATCGCATCGCCTTCACTCCCCGTTCTTTTCCTTCGTCCAAACAACCAGTTTCTACTTCCCTCAGGTTCTGACTTCCTTCGAAGATTTCGATGTGATGCAGTTGACGCTGAAGCAGTTGGTGTTGTATGTCCGTCAATCTCGGACTCCTCGTCTGAATCGTCGTTACTTCGAAGGATCGTTCTGCCAAACCAAGAACGACGACGACCTTGTTTAGTTGTCTCATCAGACTCATTTCCATCTTCTGAATCTGAAGGTTCCTGCTGCCCGTGTCTCTGCGTTGGAGGGTACCAAGTCTCGATGACGGCGGTTTGGGATTTGGTGCGAGAGTGATTGCGAGGTCGTGAGACTCCATCAGGACCTACGACTTGAGGCAGGAGAGCAGAATTTCGCTTGGGAGGAGAGAGTGAGGTAGAAAGAGGTTGGAAATAGCTGTTGGGGTAACCCGTTGTAACATTGCTTGGGCTAGAAGAAGGCTGGGATGGAGGTGGCACTGAAGGTCCCGTAGTGACTGCATAGGGGTTTTCAAAGTTTGCACGACCACCACCAGTTTTGGAGAAGCCTGTTGGACGTTTTACGACGAAGGATGGCTCTTCTGTGGGTGAGGTAGGTAGAGTTGGAACTTGGCCGTAAGCTGGATGACTTGGCCAGGCTGCTTGCATGATGTAGCCCGGATGGTCTATAGCTGGATCATTTAGCCCAGCACTGTAAGCTCTGGTGTACTGGAAGCTACTCTCGCCGTAAGGAGATGTCGACGAAGTTGGAGTCGCAGAGTTGACAGTTCCACCAATCTGAGATGCTGCGAGCAAACCACCAGATGAGGACATCTCTTCTCGATTTCTTCGTCGATTCTTCCCGTTGGGTTTTCTTCGTCGTCTACGGGCACGAGGAACGGCCCCGCAACCAGGTAGTTTGCTAATGGCTCCGAGTAGACCTGTGTCATACGAGTCGAACGTCTCATCGAAAGGAATGCGAGCAATAATTCTCAGAAGACCTTCGGTAAGCTTCACCACCGCCATCAAAAAGAAGATTGCTAGTACGAAGCCTTGGATTACCAACACGGCATAAGACAACCACCCGGCAGCTGCTGCACCGATGTTAATCTGGGGAAAAGAGGAACAGAGAGCCAAATAAGAACAAATGTTGAGTTCGAGGAAACCCAAACGACTCACAGCTGGGGAGAGTATCAGAACAAGTACCATCGTGATGATTCTCGTAACTGAGAGTAGAAACGTTGCAACTCCCATGCTTGCGCCGTCGCCGAACGGCAGAGCAATGCTGGTGATGCTGCAATGTTGATCTACGGAGTCAAAAAAAAAGTAGCAGATGTAGAAAAGAGACCTACAACTCACAGAGTGATGGCGATTTCCAAAATTAGGATGATGATCGCTTGAGCAGTTCCTGATTTCTGACCAGCACCAACAACAACAGCTACGACAAGATTACTTCCCAATGCAACAGCACAGAACATCTGGCTCTTCCTGCTGTAGATGTTGTACAGAGGCCCAAGAAGCAGCTGGGTTCTAGTTGCATCATAGAGCTTCTCTTCGTTTGTTGTCGCGACCTTCCAAAGCATGAGGGAAGGCAAGACCAAGCACAAGAAGAAAAAAGATATTGCAGCAAGGGCGACGCTAGCAGCTGAAGCAATTGAGGAGGCGATGCTGAACTGGTACACAGCGACGGTGGTGAGTGGAAGATGGAACATCAAGAGGAGACGAATGAGATTTCCTAACAGGAGGTTATGGCATTTCAGCTGTAAGCCAGGAGTCTCTGAGAGTTTATAAAAACTCACCTTGTAAGGCAGCAGAATGATAAGCTCCTACACCCCCACTCCATTTGAACCTCCACCACTGCCTTCGTGCGGCTGTCGGTGGGGTATGAAGACCTTTGTACTCTGGTGTGCTACCTCCCAGGGAATTACTCGCAGGGTCACCGGATAAATCGAACACAGCAGGGAAGTTGCGAGGGGTGGTGGCTGCACTTCCATGAACACTGCTTCTGCGATTTCCAGCATTGGCGATGAATTCGACCAAGCCGTGTGTCGCCCAGAGGAACAAGCTGAAGAGAGTGACAACGCCAAAAATGATCAGGAAGATAGCCGTACAAGTTCCAAACATATCTTGAGGTCTGAGGCCTATGGCGTGGGCCAGAGAAGGTATGCCAGGTGTTGCGTTGAGATTCAAAATGTTGTTTGGGAGGTCAGGAAAGTAGAGGGGTGATGATTTGTTTGTGAACTGCTGTGTGATATCTGTAGATACTAGAGCAGGCAGAGCCAAGACATCATAGGTTGGATTGTGAACCAAAGTAGTGTCTGGAGAGATACAAATGAGCGCGCGCACGCATTTAGTTCTGACTTGTGGAAGACTTACTCCATACCAAGAAAGTCCAAGCTCCCTTCGCAACAATAGGGTAAACGAAGTCAGGCCAGTCGATGGCAATCATGACCAAGATACAGGTAAACTGAAGCTGGTAGATGATATCGCGCATACTGAATGTCACTATGAGACGGGGAAGCCAGCAACTGCGAGTTAGGGTTTGTAACTCTGCAACGCAAAGGAGGAAAGTGGACTCACCAAATCTGAGTAGAGCAGCACTTGAGATTAACCTTTCACCGCTCAAAGCGCTCACCAGAGCCGTCCCCATTATCCTCTGCGTCTTACCCTTGGGGCTAGCCCCCTTTTCTTCCTCGCCTTTCTTACCCTTGACCCATCCGGCAACTACCCTTGCCGACCAACATAGTACCCAGTATGCAATCACCAATGCAGTGGGAAACCAAAGGAGGAGTTTCCAGTACCAGCCATCTTCAAAGTAAGGCGACGCTTGAATGGTGACACAAGAAAGAGTGTTCGGTGGGTATGCCGTATCGACGATTTTGATTGATCCAACAAGAGATGAGAGTGGATACGAATGTGATATTGGAAGACTTAGATTCAATGTCAGTGGACCAGCTGGAATTTCGCACGCTGATGGGTCCGTAAGTGAGAGAGGGGTGGACGGATACGAATCGAGCGCATAACAGATTGAAGAGGTTGACGAGATAAGGTTATACGAGAGCAATGCCAGTGACGAGAACAGAGTAGCTAGCGAGTCGGTACACACAGAAAGGGAGACCTTCAGTGATCGCCTACCTCGAGTAGTGCTGAAAGGATGAAACGGCGGGAGAAATATGACGCCTAGCTCACCTAGTTTCTCAGTTTGGTTGTTGTAACCAGACGTGACCGCTTTACTTGAGCCAATGAGAACAATCTGCATCAAGTACTCCCCAGTCTGTCCGGCAGGACCTTGTATGTCCAACGAATTGCTACTGAACTGAGCATAGGCATCTGTGAATTCAATCAAATGATTCGTGTCGAATCCAACAGCCGGCGTTGGAGTACACGATTTGATGGCCAGTCTGATGGGAGGAGAGGCCATCACTCCAAAGAACGGGATAGACAGGGCACCAATGAGAAGGATGAGCAGATTCCTCATTGAGACAGCAGCAGCCATGGCGTCTTGGCTGTGCAAAGGATTGAGCCTGAGCTCTACTTCCAAGTATTTAAAGGCCTATACAGATATACATCAGACACTTAGATCAATATTCAATAAATCCCAGGTGAGTTTAGCTGCTTACCAGTCGAGAAAAGGTTGTGGTTACGATCCAAAATTTCGGTAGGCGACGCCGCTGCAATGAAAGCGAAAGTCCAAATTATCGAAAATAGATTTCTCGCAAGAGTCGCATTCAATAACGCTGTTCAATAATAAATACGATTTTATCGGCTGAGGTATCTAGTACAGAGAGGGAGGTTCTACAAGGACAGGAGTCGCGCAGGTCGTCATTTATTCTGTGAACAGAAAAGCGGGGTCAGTTAAGAGTAACAGAGCTACAAAGGGTGTAATCATCAAAGGCAAAAAGCTCGTAGACTCACTTCTGTAGAAATTTCTTCTGAATCCAAAATACAGCTGCAGAACACCTCTGTCGAACGAACTTCTAAACCCTCTCTTGTGACTGTGCTCCCACTCTTTATTGACAATCTTGAAGGCGATATCTTCGTATGGAGGACCAGCAGTGAATACGATTGTTGCCAAGTCCTGGTGCTCCTTGTCCTTTTTGATGTAGTAGGTCGGAGCAACCTGAGGATTGATGAGATCCGGATAGAAAATCTGAGAGGAAGCAACCCAGTCAGGTTGGTACATCACACAATGTTTATTTCTGGAAGATAGATAGACTTACATTGAATTTGTAGCCCTGGACAACCTTGGGGGGAGGATTATCGGAATCATAATGAGTTTGATTATATCTGTAAGAAGAAGTTGTAGTCAGCACCCGGGCGCAAACTTGAACAGGACAGCTTACGACTACTCACTTGTTCCATTCGAATCCAGTATGAACACGGTTGAAGTATCTTGGTTTCCTGGGTCTGTACTTGTCTTCCCAAGTATACGTGCTAGCTTCACCCATGTTTTCTTCCAAGTTGAACAACTCCTCATCTTCATCCAAGTTCTTGGCTGCTTCCGCTTTGTACATCTCTTCAGCTTCCAAGTCGGCCTTAGATGCTTCGGTCGTATCGATTTCTTCTTGACGAGCAGCTTTGGCGATGAACTTGGTCGAGGTCACCTCTCTTCGTTTAGCAAACTGTATGAAGAAACAAGATTGGTCAAAGGAGAAAGGAAAAACAATCAGAGATGTAGGAGAGCATACCAATCTACGAAGTTCTTCAGTCTCATCGATAACATCGAACTGTCGCTCTTCGTAGGAGAGCGTCGTCGGATTGAACAAAGCTGGCTCCATCGCAAGATTCCACTCTTCTTGAGCTTCCTCCTCCTCCTCGATATCCTCCAAATCATCATCTATATCACCAACTTCAGCTTCCATATCACCTCCGAATCTACCTAATCTTCCAGCACCAGCACCAGTAGCTGCACCCGCCGCTAAGTCTGCCTGAACCTTCTCTGCGTCCTCTCTCTGTCGTAGACGGAGCTGTTCCAATCTGTTCTGGAGGACGACTTCGTGCATAGCTGAGAGCTTGGATTTAGCTTTCCAGACTTCTAAGCTCGACAGGAGCGATTCCCAGTAGTCCGTGTCGACGGGTTCACCACTTCGGAGTTTGTTTTGGACGGATGCCTCCAGCTGGTTCAGCTGGGTAAGTGTTTTACCAGAAAGCAGCTTGGTTATTTCTTGTTGCACAGCAGCGTTTGATTGGTCATAGGCTGAGGAAGACCGAAGAGTCTTCAACCTATCTTTACAGACAGTCAACATTGACTCCCAGAATTCGATGTTGGAGAGTGATTTTTCCAGCGAGAGGTACATCTTAATGTCGGCCTGGAGTTCTTCAGTATCTTGGAGAGTCAAATTCTGCAGCAAGAAAAGGAACACTGTCTACAGAAAGCAAAGAAAAACAGCAAGTAGATCGACTTCTACTTACCTCGAAAATCTTGTATGGCTCTTCCAAGTCCATGTCCAACCCAGCTTCTTCCCAGCCCCATCC
The DNA here is from genome assembly GCA_014825775.1 of Krasilnikovozyma curviuscula. Lineage (NCBI taxonomy): Eukaryota > Fungi > Basidiomycota > Tremellomycetes > Cystofilobasidiales > Mrakiaceae > Krasilnikovozyma > Krasilnikovozyma curviuscula. Next base: position 6,094 of record MVAQ01000289.1, read on the forward strand.
ACCATCTAAATCATCACCTAGGACATTCTTTGACTTATCAACATCTGGCTCAGCGAACCTCAAGTTGATGGCCAAGAAGTCGATGGCCTTAGCTCGCCCTTCCTTCAATCTGATACCGGCTCTTCGACGAGATTGTTCGAGATGGAAATCATCTTCTTTCGCAACCCATTCGGCCATCTGAGCAGATTCGGCGAGACGAGCCATACGGGCTTCTTCCTCCTCTCGCAAGGCTGCCTCAACTTCTCGTTCCGCTCGTCGTTTATTGAGTCGTTCGAGTTCCTCCTACAAAGCATCGGAAAAGAGATATTGTGAGCACGATTGGCATCAATTACGTTGAAAGAAGTAGAGTCAAAGCTAAACAGGTGAGGTGTACCTTAGCTTCCTGTCTTCGAATAGCGTCCTTTCTCTCTGCTTCCTCTCTGCTCATACCAGCCTTTTTTTCCTTCTCAGACTTCTTGACCCATTTGAACTGGACTCCCAGATTGGCATCATTGAAAGGATTATCCGTCGAAGTGTACATCGAGAGTTCAGCAACCGCTCGGGCTTCCTCTGCTTCCCTCTCTCGTCGAGCTGCAGCTTTGGCTTCTTTTCGAGCGGCACGTTCTGCTTTAGATTCTTTACCAGATGGGGAAGCTGAACGATCACGGTGTTTACTGTAAGAGAAAGATGAGATGAACAAGCTGAGCACAAAATTTGGATGGAAGGACATGAGGCTAGCAGAGTGCTTACCTCTTCTTCTCCTTCCTGTCTCTTCTTTCGCTATCATCATCTCTCTCTTTATATCGTTCCCTGTCTTTTCTACTACTACTGGATTCCTTCCTCTTGTAGTAATCGTCGTCTTCGTCTCGTTCCCTCCTCTTTGAACTCCTCTCGTCGTCTCTGTAATCCCTGTCCCTTCCAGTAGGGCTTCGATCTCTCTTCCTACCTTCGTCTCTTTGAGGGGAATAGTCCCTGGGCATAGTCGATGGTGGGAATTTTAAGCTGGATCGACCTGGGATGGATTGGCCAGTTGAAGCAGCTCGTCGTCGAAAGCCAATTTGGAAGTTCGTCTCTGACTACGAGATCGGCCAGATTTAAACTCCTCTAGTTTTTATGGCTACAACAGCAACATGTCCCACCGACTGAAGCCTCTCATCCCTGCTATCCAGTCACCATTTTTGCAGAAATGTCTGAACTGCCTCATCCAGCACTCCTTCGCACCTCTTCACAGCTCGAAGGAATTGTTCGCACTTCCAAATCAAAAGCTAGTGGAACTCATCCAGTTTTCAGGTGACGAAAGAGATCAGTTTAACTGTAGACAAGTCTCTGTTGACGATGTAGAGAGGTTGAAGATGGCTGTCAAGAAAGCTGTCGCACTTCTGCCCAGTCGAGGAGACGTGGACCTCGAACGAGAGATTCAAACACCTTCCCAACTAATCAGAACTGGACTAGATGCTGCAGACACTCTCTTGTCATCTCTAGATCGAGTCAGAGGTGCTACGGTTGAGCTTTGCGGTGCGAGAGCGTCTGGCAAAACGGCAAGTCGCAGATCAACACATTGGGGTACAATCTTGCTGTGAAGCTGACTTAGAGACTATCAGTTGATTGCTCTCCATCTCACTCTCAGATATCTTATCATGAATCCTCAATCTCGAGCGCTCTGGATAGACTCGGAAGGCTTCTCTGTTGACAGACTGGATGCAATCCTAGCTGAAATAGCCCCAGATCAGGTCAGTTACCTCTACTTATCTTCCAAACAAAAACGGTTCTGACTTATTTACCGCTGTAGAGCTCTGATAAGATTTTGGATCGCCTGACCATAGCAACAACGCTTGATTGCGACGCTTTCGTCTCTGAAATACAATCACTGCACACTGACATCGCAACCAACGCAGTAGCAGACCTCTATTCTTGGATTGTGATCGATTCCCTAACCCCGTTGTTTGCAGAAACGATACAGCTGGAATCATCTCGATCAAGAGCTGCGCTGCACCAGTCTATTCATTCCATCACCTCACTCACCAATAGGCCAACCCTGATCATCGTCAACGGTACGGTCTCAAGCTTGCCTTTGAATCCTTTGAGTGTATTCAGAGGATCATCCTCGGTTGTTAAGATGAAATCAGCGCTTGGGCAAGGATTCACGTTTGCATCAGACATGACGATGTGGGTTGAATGCATCGAGAGTGTCTTTGAAGGACAGAGCTTGGATAAGGAGTTGGATGGGAGAATTAGCGGGAATAGGATCGTTGAGGTCTGGAAGAATCGACATGGAGTTAGTGCTTTTGACCAATATCTCTCATTCCTGTGACTGCTGCTGACAGACCTGGTCGTTCTTTGCGCAACAGTCTTGCGGCTTCGCAGCTTTCCACACCAACGGGTTCTCCCTCAAAGAACCATTTACAAGAGAAGATACACCTATGAAATATACTGGTTCTAGCGTCCACGCCTACAACCAGTATCCATGAGTTTTAACTAACTCACCAGTTTTGCTCTTGCCCATTCGTGAATCGCTCAGCACCGATCTCACCGTATGATTCGGCTACCTCGATGTTTGCTATCTATAAATATCGTGTATTTGATGATGATGATGATTCTAGGTGAGATGCGCTCCAATATGTCGGGACTATCACATGGAGATCTAATCGTATATTCTCTTAGACTCGTTTTCTGGCAGCTTTGCCGTTGTCGGGCAGAATTTGTGATTTCCGAGTTTATGGGTATATAAAGAAGTGAGGTAAGAGTCATCTTCTATTCTTGTTCTCATAAACACAAAATTATTGACTGATTCTGTCTTGTCGTCTCGTCTCGTCTTCGCACAATGCCGAAACGTTCCTTCACTCGCTTGTCTCTCTTTACCCTTACCCTCCTTTCGCTCAACTCCTACAATGTAAGGGCGGACCCAGACCCCAAAAACAAATGGTGTGGTAAATAGTGAGAATTCTGACTTTTCTCTAAGGGAAACTCGACCTACGACTGATGTGACATCATCGTCCAGCTACGAAGCAGAGTACATCAGCCTACCACCAGTCTCTGGAGGAGACTTCGTCTATCCATCATCCTCAGATACACCTTTATTGGATCTCAGTTGTGCCTCTAGGTACTCGTATTTCTTGTCTCCTAGTAGCAAGGAAGGTGAAGTGATCGTCGATGCTTCTTGGACGAACTATACTACTGCGACTGCTGTCGCCTGGAATCAAAGTGAGACTTATTCTTCAATCTAAATCCTGTTTGTTACTAATCTTCGCCTGCTCCAGCCGCTTTGGTTGAACTGATTGAGGTGGAAGTCAAAGGTCCTTCTGGTCAAACCCTCGCCACTACTCTGGTCGAACCAGGTTCAAAAGGAAATATCGCCAAGTTCTCTCTCGAAGCTCTAGGAAATGCTTCTTTTACCCCGTACGACCTCACCTGCTCTTTCTCTTCTAGCTTCAAGAGCATTACCCAGGTTAGCTTCCCCATCAAATATCTTCCCCCGAACCCGAACCAAGGCGCATCAGCAGCCAGGATGGACTGGTTGACGGGAATGACTTCAGTATTAAACGGTACCAAGATTGACAGCGGAGAATGGGAGACTATCTTCCCCTATGGTTTCTATAGTAGCTACTCCTACCTGGTTGGCAACTGGTCATTGTTGGAAGAATACAAAAATACTGGGTTCAACATGATTCATCTCGAACCTACTTATGGTAATCATACCGAAGTTGATTCTCTCTTTGAGTACGTGGCAGGTTCCCAAGTGAACACTGATTGCTTCCAAGCTGATGTCTTGGCTTTGCCCCAAAGGTACTGCAAACAGCTGGGACTATGGGTCATATACGATATGCGAAACACGTACATGAACCTGACGAGTGTCACTGAACAAGTAAACTATGCGAAGACGAAGGACAACCTCTTGATGTGGTACACAGCTGGTGAGGACCGAACGCCAGACATCATGTGCAGATCCACACGCTAAACCCCCCCTCTCTTTTTTACTACAATTTACTGACAGACGAAGGCGATGGACAAATGGACGACTTCAACGCTTCCACTATCACATACGACCTCATCTACCAGCTTGACGGCTACCATCCAGTGTCGTTGGTGATGAATTGCTATGACTACTTCTGGTCAACTTACGCCGCCGGCGCGGATGTCATCTCCCAGGACGCCTACCCAGTGTCGATCAATGGTTCGTGGGACTATGAGCGCCATTTGGTTGTCAATGAAACATTCGGAGATGCAGGATGCGACGAGTGTTGGGGATACAACAATATCTCGCAACACCCTGCGCGAATCCCCGTATTTGAAGATAGGGCACTGGTGACAGGCCGATCGAGAAACTTGTCTGTCTGGAGTGTTCCTCAGGCGTTTGGAGCTTCAGAGTACTGGCAGAGGATCCCGACCGCGGCTGAGTACATCACGATGGCTGTGGGCGCCCTCTCGCAGGGTGCTGGAGGTATCAGTGAGTCGTAGTCCAATATTTGAGTTCCCCTTCGTTCATGTTTACAGGGAATTAACCGGCTTGATTTCTTTCTAGTGCCTTGGTTCTGGGATGGAGTGGTGAGTATTTCTACTTGCCACCGCATAACCTCTGACGCTGATAGCCTATCCTCCCTCGCTTCTAGACTCCTACCGTGATGAAGAACGCTGCCAAAGTCGTCGCTAGCTACGTTGACATCCTTACACCATTGCTCTGGGATAGTAGCAAACCTGCTTCGTTGTGCGTAGCTCTCCGTTGATCCGAAGCTAAAAGTTTGCAGCTAACAGAAGTAATCTTCTCAGACTTTCTCTGGATTCGGGAACTACAGGTGTATTTGCTGGTGTTTGGAAGCTACACGACGGTGGATATGTTGTCGTTCTATCCAACCCTCAAAACACAACTCAAACGTACAGCATCGATGCTGGGTTCTTACCTTCAGTCTTGCAACAAACGTTGTTTACTTCTGAGGCAATCAAGAACTCGACTGAGGCGCTTGCTACTAGGAGTTGGGGAGGTGTTTTTAGTGGTAAGATCGATGCTGTATCGGTGAAGGGGGTGAAGCTGCTGTAAGGGAGATCGGAGCAATGCCAACAACGGGAGGAGTTGTATTAAGGTGAGCAATGCGATCACTGTTTTTTTCCTCTTGCGTTCAACAGAGCTGAAAATGGTTTTCCTCTACGCAAGGTGGCAGACGGTCACCGTTTCACCGATTGCCCTTATCTAAAGCCTATAGCCGTCGGACTTATGAAATTTTTCCACTGTTTACATCAAGAAGCACTGGTGCAAGGAGCGTCTTTCTGAGCAACAGTAGAGCATCTCGAGCTGCATGTTGGCGAGAGAGAACGATTAACAAGAAGAATTAAGGGAAGGATACTCACCATCTGGCTGTGGCGGCTTCCCACCGCGTATTTTGTGGTACTCGGTCGAGTCAAGCGCCACACCCTGCTGCTTATTTGGTCGCTCCGTTTTTTCTTATGTATGCAAGGCAGATCCCAACCACTGCTCAATATCCATCCCCCAAGCATATTTTATCTCCTTCTTTAACATGGGCTCCCTCGACTCGACCCTCCCTGACATCGACGTGAGTAGACGAACCCCTCCCTGCTCGAAACGAAACGGCTATCTCCCTTGGGATCTGACTTTTTTTTCTCTATACAGCCTTCGAAGCTTATTTTCGAGCCAGTAAAGTCTCTGCGACCTCTCACCAATACTGGTGATGTTTCGAATTACATGCTCGAGGTTGACTGGACTGTTGCAGTGAGCTGGCTATCTCGAACGTGAAGAATATGACTCGTCTTGCTGACTCCTTGGGTTGTTCAAATTTCCAATCATAGGGAGGATGGGGTGCACCAAAGATTTCTGCCAGAAGACCCCTGACTCTTGACCCAGCTTCAGGAGTCGTCCAGTGAGTGTTAGGATACGACGTCTTGCGGTCTGGTGCGTTTGATTGACAATTCTTTCGCCGTACAGGTATGCGATCACCTGCTTCGAGGGAATGAAGGCTTACAAGTCGGACGACGACAGAGCGTTGTTCTTCAGACCAGACATGAACATGAAGAGATTCCAGCGATCGTGTCACCGCCTGGGTCTTCCAAGCGATTTCTCCCACGCCGCCGTGATTGAGCTCTTGACCAAGCTCATTGGACTTGAAACTGAGTACATTCCAAAGGGTGATGGTCTCAACCTTTACCTTAGACCTACTAGTAAGTTGACATGCTATTTTCTGAAGAATTATCCGTGATGACTGAACTGCCTCAACTCTTTGTTTTCAAGTGATCGACACCACGACGTCAATGGGTCTTTCTTCGCCTGTTGCTGCCAAGATGTTCTGTATCTGTCAATTAAACGTTGGAAGTGTCTTGTGGGGTCCAGAGAAGAGCTTGAAGCTCTTCGCCCAGTCTGATTATATCCGTGCGTGGAAGAAGGGCACTGGCGCTTTCAAGTGAGTTTTGCACTTTTTTTTATCGTCTCATGGTGTCTCAGTACCTAACAACACTAATACTGGTTCACCTCTTATCAGGCTTGGTGCTAACTATGGTCCAACCATTGCCGCTTCTGTTCCTGGTTACACGATGTCGCTCTGGCTTCATTCTGAGGAGCTTGGAGAGAAGGATGTGAGCATCGATTTGCTCTTTTATCCCGAAACCTTAAAATAAGTTACTCACTTTCCCTTCGTGCCTACTATAGCTCATCAGCGAAGCTGGAGGATGCAATGTCTTTGTTGCGTTTGCCCAGACGGATGGTGGTATGTCGCAATACAGTCGACCCCTATTTTTAGGATCATTGCTGACTATTTTTTAACTCCTTTTCAAAAAGTCATCGAGGTTGCAACCATGTCTCTTGAAAACGGCCTCGTATTGCCAGGTGTCACCAGAGATTCCGCCCTCATCCTCTTGCGTGACCATGAGTCTGGAAAGAAGATCATCCCGGGACTGGAAGATGCCAAGATCAAGGTCTCCGAGAGGGACATCTCGATGCGTGAAGTCGTGGAGGCTCACCAGAACCAAACAATTGTTGGAATCTGGGGAATGGTCAGTTTTGGCTCTTCGTCCGTCTGGCAAGTGGCCTTCTTTTTTTGCTGACGGCGTTCATTTATTCCAGGGTACTGCTGTTGTCGTCACTCCTGTTTCTCTCATCAACTACCAAGGTAAAGACTACACCTTTGCTATCAACGCGCCAGTCATCACGTCTCTGCAACAGACTATCATGGGCATCCAAAGGGGCAGGATAGCCTCTGAGTGGTCTGTCGAGATTCCAAAGTGGTCTGGTAACTAGAGAACTGTTTATGCGTCTAGTTTAGAGATGCCTGTGGCTTTAGATTATTGTGCGCTGTTTGTATACACACTGGCTTTATTGTGTTCTTGCTACAGGAAAGGCGCCGGACCCGTCCGCCCTATAATGTACTTCTGTATGCAAGCTTTATAAAATATTTCTTAGCTCTGGACACCCAATCTCATCGCAACCCCGTTGTGTCGAATGCTGTAGCGAAGGCACCAGCGTGGCGACAGGAGGGCAGATCTGTACTTTCGATGGACCCACCCACTTAAGAAACACCTCTTCCAAGAACGCAATACTGCCCAGTCCCAATGTTCTCGCTCTCGCCGACGTCAGGTCCCGTCGTTGCACAGGAAGCTGTTTGTTTTCCACGCGCGCCGATTTGCAGGCGTCTCGTACGAGGGCGGGCTTTGATTCCTCTGCCTTCTGACTTTCACCTTCTGTTCCTGCAAATTCTGGTAAGCAACCCTCTCACGTATATAAAAGTAGTCTCATTCTTAGTCCTAACCTGTTCCCCCAACCATTTCCTACTGTTTCCCATTCGACAAATTGGTCTGTGTCCCCAACAGGAGCAAAAATGTCGTCCCAAGATTCTCTCTTCGCGGAGATGTTTACGAAAGGGTTGGCTTATATCCCAAAGGAAGATATCCCTCCTCTCAAGTACTTGATTCCTGCTGTCCTCGTCGCTCTTCCATTTGTGATCGTTGCTCTCAATGTCGCCTACCAGCTGGTTAGTCTCCAAACACTAGCTCTGTGAAACCGTTTCATGCGAAGGGTTAACCTCAGTGAAATCCGACTGTTTTGATATCTGTCAGTTCTGGCCAAAGAACCCAAATCTGCCTCCTGTCGTCTTCCACTACATCCCCTTCCTTGGTTCTGCTGTTTGTACGTGTTTCCCATCGTTCCACTTTCCCTTTCACACAAAACGCGCGCGAAGAAAAAAGGCATCTCATGACGATAATGGTGTTTGCGTATGTAGCGTACGGAATGGATCCATACAAGTTCATGTTTGATCAGCGTGAAAAGGTATGTGTCGATCTTCAGCAGTTTGTTTCGCTTGCGAAAAGTCGACTCACCCTCTATGCGCAATTCAGTATGGTGACCTGTTCACCTTCGTTCTGATTGGCCGTAAGATGACTGTCGCCTTGGGACCAAAGGTAGGAACTGTTGTCTTCGGTTGATGTGACGTTGCGGTATCGCTGACTTGGAAATCTAGGGTAACGACATGATTTTGGGCGGAAAGCTCAGTCAGGTGTCTGCTGAAGAGGCCTACACTGTAAGCAGTCAAGCTTTGATCCTCAAAAGTATTTTCACTCATCTTTTTTGTATTGCTGGACTTAGCCCTTGACAACTCCAGTCTTCGGAAAGGGCGTCGTTTATGATTGTCCAAACTCCAGTACGTTACTTCACGCTTCTAGCGATGTTGTGGTCGACTGCTGACCATAATAACAATTTCATTCATTTTCGAAATAACAGTGCTCATGGAGCAAAAGAAGTGAGCTCGCAGCATACGGTCTTTGAAACCACTTTGAATCTGACACAACACGTCTTGCTCTTGCCGACTTTGACAGATTCGTCAAGTTTGGTCTGTCCACTGAGAACTTGAAGGCTTACATCCCAATGATAATAGATGAATTCGATGGTCTGGTCTCCGTCGACTCTCATTTCCACCCATCGATGAAGGACAGAGATGGATGGTCATCCTTCCCAGTTCTCAAAGTTATGTCCGAGTTGACTATCTTGACTGCTTCAAGAACCTTGCAAGGTCCCGAGGTTAGAGCTGCTTTGGACAGCTCTTTTGCCCAAAGATACAATGATCTGGATGGTGGTTTCGTTCCTGTGAGTACTTGAAGAACGTGCAATGATACCGCTTGCGCCGGCTGACAACCTCTACTGCTGGTCACAAAGGTCAACATGTTCTTCCCTAACTTCCCATCCGCTAATAACAGAAAGCGTGATATCGCTCAGAAAGCTATGGGCGATTTCTACAAGGAAATCATAGCCAAGCGTCGTGCTGAAGGTGCTACTGTAAATCCACCCTTTCACTAATTCTCAGCGGACTCGAGACTGAGCCCGACCTTTTCATCCCCCCTTTTTTCCCTTTCCTCCTACTTTGTCTACATAGGACAAGCACGACATGATTGCTAATCTGATGGAATCCAAGTACCGTGACGGCCGTCTCCTCAACGACACCGAAATCGCCCATATAATGATTGCCTTGTTGATGGCCGGTCAACACACCTCCTCTGCGACTTCCTCCTGGACTCTCTTGGAAATTGCTGCCAATCCGGATATCGCTGAACAGCTGTACGAGGAGCAAGTCAAGTTCTTTGGCTTGCCAGGCGGTGGATTCAGAGAAATGAATTTGGAGGAGTTGCACGATTTGCCTGTTTTGGACAGCTGCATCAGAGAGACCTTGAGAATTCACGCTCCGAGTTAGTCGGTCTTCTTTTGACGTTTCTCGGGCTCTGGCTGACATTATGATACATGTCTAGTCCATTCCATCATGCGAAAAGTCATCTCCGACATTCCAGTTCCACAATCCCTCTCTGCTCCAAGTGAAAACTCAGCTTACATCATCCCAGAAGGCTACTTCGTATGTTTGCGCGCTATTGTTATTGTCCTTCAGAGTTTCCTGTGATCTGATGCTATTGTCGACCGTCTGTAGCTGATGGCTTGCCCAGGTGTCGCTCAAATGGACACGCGTGTGTGGAATGAGGCAAAGAAGTGGAAGCCAAGCAGGTGGACTGAAGCTGGTGGAGCTGCTGCTGCCGCTGCCACCGAGTACGACGACGTGAAGGGTGAAAAGGTTGATTGTGAGCCCACCAGTCGCCTTCTCGCTCAATTGCATGCTTATACTGAAGTTTTATTTTGCATCATAGACGGTTTCGGTGCTATCTCTAAAGGAACGCTCTCACCATACCAGCCGTTCGGTTCCGGTCGTCATAGATGTATTGGAGAGGTAAGAAACCCGAAGCTACATACCCATTTGTCGTGAATCTACTACTGACGATCAACATTTTTACTGCTGTAGACCTTCGCTTACCTGCAGCTCTCTGTCATCATCTCCAGGATGATCCAAAAGTATGAATTGAAGCTCCCAAGCAAGATGCCAGAACCTAATTACCAGGTGCGTGTTGCGATGTATTCTGGCGCGTTATTTTACCGCTGTGTACTCGGTACTGACGATTCCTCTTTTCTGCTTCGACCCTTTCAGACCATGATTGTTCTTCCTCACGAGCATGAACAGGTCATGTTCAAAGCCAGAGCTTAGATAGACGATTGATGGGAAGATCTAGAAATCTAAACTGCATGCACATAATTTTTTCTTGATATACCTTTGGTCTCTTCTTTTTGGATGTATACATGGACTGGAAAGCACTGGAAACCATCATCATAGCAAGGCATTACCGCATTTTCCCAGGCTGAACATCGGAACGCCGCGAGAATTGCAGCTGGATTCTTACCTTACTTGCAACCAGGGCATCTCCTTTTCTAACTTTTTGAGCTTCAGCATAGCCCTTCTACAAAATACTTTCCCTCAGGCACCTTCGGGCTGCCGCTGTGGGGCTCTGTTTGCTCGGCTTAGCCTGGACAGCGTACCAACTGATGTGGGCGCCAGCAACGCTTGCCTTCAATGAGCCTGCCCAGCGATACCTCTTCAAGCCGCTGGAAAACACAGAGAACGGTGGGCTGCATGCAGATGTTTTCATGCCCAAGAAAAGAGAGGAAGGGAAGAAGGTGCCAATAGGTCAGCATCTGCTTTCGACCCGGCAGCTCGAGTTTGTGGAGAAGCTGACCATGCTGATTTAACCTTTGCAACGTGTTTTTCGTGATGTTCATGGTAGTTATATACTGGCACGGTGGAGGATTTACAACGGGCAGTGTCACTGATGTTCCAATACAGCAAATGGACCATATTGTGGAACGAACTGGAGCTGCTGTGATTTCCTTGGGTGAGTCTCACGTATATCCGCCCCTCCCATCTCCCTCGTCGCCTGGTCAAACCACTGACGCTTTTTCGTTTGTCCTAAAATAGAATACAGAAAAGCACCTCAGTAAGACCTCAATAGCGAGCCTCACCACCCTAGAGCGAACGTCTCACTGAAGTAGCTTCTTTTGTACTAATCAGTGCGACACTTACAGACATCAGGCGTGATGTTCTGGACGGATATCTGTATACTTGCAGCCAAGAACTCAACGAGAAGGTTGGAAATGTTCTTGATTCGAGCAACATTGTCATTCTAGGTCAGAGCGCCGGTGCCACCTTGGCGCTGTTTTTAGTCAGTCTTTCCCTCATCTTCGTCTTCTTTTGTCAATCTTCGTGATTAGATTTTATTTCTCTTTTCTTTGTACATTCCCTTACGCCTCATTTCGTGGCTCCTTGTCGGCATAATTTGACCCGCGAATTCATGTTTGTCATGTTCTTTCCCAGCCCATGGACCTACCTCATCACTATTCCGAGCTAGTACATCTTCCTCGAGGTGTTCTTGCATTTTACCCAGTCACCGAGATTAGAACGACGTCTCTCACGACTTTCGAAGAAGCATGGAAGGACACATCGGAAGAAGACAAGAAACATATCTTTACTGTGTACGATGGACCTGCCAGGACTAATTACAACTCAAGGGCTGAAGTTATTGCTAATGGTGGGAAGATGACGCCGAGGCTGCTGTGGCTGGATAGAGTGATGCGTTCTGATGCACTTGTAGCTCACCTGTAAGCCATCTTCACGTTCCGGTCGTTCTTCCTTCGCCTTTGCGTTGGTTTTCGCCATTCCCAGACCATTTCTCTCGTTTCAGCTCTGATGGTCTTCATGAATCTGACCTTATTCGACAGGTGGCCAAAATCCGACATGGCGATGAGAACGGAGTACTCCTCTGTCGCACACATCAAAAGGAACAACCCCCCGGTCTTCTTAATCAAAGCCAGCTTGGATAAGCTGGTTCCAGCGTTCCACTCAGATGACTACTTCGCAGCGATGCAGAAGGCTGGTGCCGAAGTGAAGAGGACCGTCGCTGAAGGAGCTTTCCATGCATTTGATGTTAAGGATCCGAAAGGTTCGTTCTCTCTTCCCTCTTTTCCCTGGAGTGTGACTACTAACCATCCTTTTCTACGCGTCACAGGTCAAAAAGGTGGAATCTGGTGGGATGAGGTTGTCGTTCCCGGGCTCGACTGGCTGGTTGACAAAATCAACCGCGAGATTTAGGACTCGTCACCCTGTCCACGCATTCTCTGGTACATAGAGGGCTGACTAGCATTACTCTGGGATTTTGGTTCCCTTTCTTCTACTGTACATTAATGGCATGCCGAATGAACATCATTTTCGCATTGAAATGACACATCCAATATAAACAACCCCAGCAAGTCCATTTTCATACATCCTCGACCAAAATCTAAAGCGGAATAACTTCCATTGCATTGCTTCTCGTTCTGGAGGTTTGTATCACGTGTTGCTACGTGCGCAATTGGCGACATGGAAATCGCACGGTCGAACGGCCGGGACGACGTTTGAGAAGGGCGAAGTGATTTTCGCAGGAGCGACAGTCCCCACAACCACCACCGTCTCCCAGTCGTACCCAAAAATGTCTACTCCTCTCAGAAGAGCTCTCCTCAGATCCAATGTGAGTATCATTCTGCACTCCAACAAGCCTATCAGGGAGATAGGATTTGTTATCGGGTGGAAAGAAAACTGATGGGACCGATCTCTATTTCGCCTTTTTTTCCATTGCTCCCAGGGCCCACGCATGACCAGAGGATATGCTACTGGTGCTGCCCCAACTCTCAAGGAGACTGTTGCTGCCCTCATTCCAAAGGAGATTGAGAATGTCAAGGCCATCAGAGCTGCTTACGGCAACAAAAGCTTTGGTGAATACACCGTCGACCAGGCTTACGGAGGTATGAGAGGTCTCAAGGTACGTTTCAGCTCTCAGTTCTGTTCAAGGGTAATATTAGGAGAGGTCTCCCAACCACTTCAGGCGTTGTTTTGGCGGTGGAAACGCTGCTGGAGTTTTTTCTGGCGATGGAAATACTCATCTCCCGCCTAGACGTCAGTACTGACGACGTCTCGTTTTTTCTCGCAATGGAATATCTTTCGGTCTCGGTAGGCCATGATCTGGGAAGGTATGTTTGTTCTCTCCGTGTCTCCTGAAGACTGTGTTGGCCTACAGAGCTGACTGGATGCTTTTTCGTGTGACGCAGGTTCCGTTCTCGACGCTGGTTAGTTTACCGCTGGTAGAAAACAGCAAAGTAGGTATCAGGTACTGATGGTTTCACTTTCATATTTTAAGATGAGGGTATCAGATTCAGGTGTGTTCTTCTCCATTTTCAGTTTCGTCAGAGAGAGCCGTCGCTCAACCCCATTTTTTTCGTTGCTGGCCGCGCTCAGAGGAAAGACTATCCCAGAATGTCAAGAGCTCCTCCCAAAGGCTCCAGGTGGTGAAGAGCCACTCCCAGAAGGTCTTTTCTGGTTGCTCCTCACTGGTGAGGTCCCAACTCAGGAGCAAGTCGATGCTCTCTCCGCCGACTGGGCTGCCAGAGGTTCCATTCCAAAGTTCGTCGAGGAATTGATCGATGCTTGCCCAAAGACTTTGCACCCAATGTCTCAATTCTCCTTGGCTGTTACTGCTGTATGTTCCTTTTCCCCACATGTTCGATCAAAGCGAGCCAGCGTACTGACCAGTCATCTACGTCGTATAACTCATCAACCCCAACCGTCCCAACGGCTATGCAATGTTTGCATTTTCTTAGCTCAACCACGACTCCGCTTTCGCTGCCGCTTACCAAGCTGGTATTAACAAGAAGCTCTACTGGGAGACTACCTTCGACGACTCGATGGACTTGATTGCCAAGCTCCCTGCCATTGCCGGTAGAATCTACAGAAACGTCTACGGCTCCGACAAGGCCGTCCCAGCAATCGACCTCAAGGCCGATTACTCCAAGAACTTGGCCAACCAGCTCGGTTTCGGTGATAACGCTGCTTTCGTTGAGTTGATGAGACTTTACGTTACCCTCCACTCTGACCACGAAGGTGGAAACGTTTCCGTAAGTTGAACATTTCAAGCTATGAATTTGATCTGGCCCGTTGGACAACGTATCTCATTCTGTTTTAATGTTTTCACGGCGCTGATTAGGCCCACACTGGTCACTTAGTCGGATCTGCTCTCTCCGATCCTTTCCTCTCCATGGCCGCCTCCCTCAACGGTCTCGCTGGACCACTCCACGGTCTTGCTAACCAAGAAGTTCTCAACGTTAGTTGTCTCGTTCACTGTTCTGGGGTTGCATATGGTTGTTTCTGACATACAGTGACTTGGCTGTCGCCTTCCCCATCCACAGTGGGTCGCTAGAATGCAAAAGGAGATTGGTGAGGATGCCTCTGACGAAGCCGTCAAGGAATACGTCTGGAAGACCCTTAAGGGTGGACAGGTCATCCCAGGGTAAGCCCTTTCCCCTTTTCCCCACATCTATTCTCCGATATCCAGCGGAACTAAACCCACCTTGTTTACTTTTTTTTGCAAATTCTTTTATTCGTCTGCTCCAGTTACGGTCACGCCGTTCTCAGAAAGACTGACCCAAGATACCAGGCTCAGCGTGAATTCGCCCTGAAACACTTGCCAGATGACAAGCTCTTCAAGCTCGTTGGACAGTTGTACAACCTCGTTCCAGACATCCTTTTGGCCGCTGGAAAGGCCAAGAACCCATGGCCAAATGTGGATGCTCACTCGTTAGTTTTTTTTTTTGTTTTTTTTTTTTTTGAAGAGCTGGTGTCGTGATCGAGTGACTGACTTGTTGCTTCGCTCTACGATGACGACAGCGGTGTCCTCCTTACCCACTACGGCTTCAAGGAGCAGAACTTCTACACCGTCTTGTTCGGTGTTTCCAGAACCTTTGGTGTCGTTTCTCAGCTCATTTGGGACAGAGCCCTCGGTATGCCATTGGAGAGACCAAAGTCTTACTCTTCTGCTGCGTAAGCATCTTCTTTAACTCTTCAATCTCTCTTCTATCATGCTAATTTATCTGCTTCTTAACGCAATTATTACGCTTTAGCATCAAGGCCATGTTCGAGAAGAAGTAAACGCACGTTTACTGATGACGAACATGATGGGAGCCTTCGGAACGCATATGAATAGGTGGATAAAGTAGCACTTAGACAAAACATCATTTCTACTATACAATATTGGCTGCCCGTAGTACTCTCCCACTTACCTTCTTTGTATACATAATCGATGCCCGAACTCTTTCGCGAATACTGCTCAATGTAGCCCTGTTTAATACAAGATCCCTACACTTGCCTGCTAAGCTTCTCCAGACCTGTATCAAAATTGAAACCAAGATCTTCGTAATGATGAACACATCGCCATTTACTCGATGAGATCGTCAGCGACGCTCCCTTCGATCTGCAGCCATGGTGGGGCCGTCTCATTGTTAAGGATCGATGATGGAGCAGATTTACGAACGAATTCCCTAGGAACCACTTCTCTCTGAACATTTCTCGTTCTCTTTGCATTCCCTTTATCAGAGGATGTCTACTTCCAGCACCTTGCTCAAGCTATTCGCGTTCTGTACGTCATTTCTTTGCTCGATGAGCTTCCGTTTCATAGATCAAGCTCACTTCTCTTTCGTGCTGCAGCTGCCGGAGTTCAGACCATCTTTGGAGTTCCAGCAGTGATACAGAAGACGGAAGCTTGGTACGATTTAGCTGGTCAGTCTACCGTCCCTCACGCTTGTGAGAAATTCATGGTCCTCTTTGCTGATTTGATGTGACGATACTTCAGGCTCGATCGGATTCTTGTCTACAATTACGTACTCCGGTAGGCTAGGATGATCTCTTTTTTAGAAGAGTGTGAACTAAAACTCGATGGTGTTTTATGTCAGTTCTCTTGCCTGGTTTCAACGGGAAACCGTCGCCAGTGCTGAAGCTCCTACAGAACGTGGGACTTGGTGGCTTCAGCAGACCTGGTAAAATGAAGTGGGGTCACCCCAGACAAGTTATCTTGACTGCAGCGTTGACTTTCTGGGCAGGTCGCCTGGGTTACTTCCTGTCGCAGCGAATCCGCAACCACCCAGAGAAGAAAGACGCTCGATTCGATGAGATTAAGAAATCAGCACCTAAATTTGCTGTTGCTTGGTTTGGCCAGTCAGTCTGGGTGTTTTTGGCTGGGCTTCCGGTCTATCTCGTGAGTGCAACTCGTCGTCTTAGTCGGCAACTCTCGAAACTAATATCGTCTTTCGTGGATTTGTAGGTTAATTCCCTCCCATACAGAGCAGGTGCTTATCCCAAGTTTGGCAGTGGCCGAGATATTGTTGGACTCGGACTATTTTTGGGAGGAATAGGGCTTGAGATCATAGCAGACAACCGTTCGTCTTTTCATCGGTTTTCTCTCTCTCTCTCTCTCTCTCTATTCTCTTATTAAAATTCATGCTGACCTTATGTATCTGTGTCCTCGCAGAAAAGTCCGCTTGGAGAAAGCGCAAAGAGGCCAAGAAGCACGATGAGAAGTTCATCTCTTCTGGTGTGTGGAGTATCAGCAGACATCCAAAGTTAGCTTTTTTCTCCTCTTTTGTTTTTTCTTCCATGTGTCATTGATAAATTTAACCATTCTGTAACGTTCTCAGCTATGTTGGCGAAGCTACCCTCTCGCTCGGGCTATATGTTCTAGCTTCCACATCTCTCGCCGCCTCTTTGCCTTTCTGGGGGGTGCTAGCATTAGGAATCTCTCCACTTTTCGAGTATTCACTTATCAGATTTGTGAGTGGTGTGCCGCTATTGGAGGAGTCGAGTGACAAGAAGTACAAGGATGAAGAGGACTGGCAGAAGTACAAGCAGTGAGTCTTTACACACTCTTTCCCAGATTGGTTCTAAAAACATAACTACCACTTGACTGGATCTTCAGGACCGTTCCTATCTTCTTCCCTTTCCTGCCTGCGGACAAAAAGTAACTTTGCTTCGCGCCGTTGTTACATGGTGTTTGTTGAGAAAGGATGGCAATATACTTTCGTTCTAATGAATGTTTCAGCAGGGCAAGATTCCATCGTAGTCATATTGTCAACCCTTCCTGAGTGATATTGATGCGTTCATCTGACGCTGCTTCCACTTCAACAGGGGCACTGTAAATGCTGAGATCAATTTCTTGAGTTATTCTAGTCTCACCTCCTCTCAGATCCTAACTCTTCCCGAAAGACACTTCTTTAAGAATCCTTTCTAAGTATCCTTGGCTTGAGTCTTGCACCCAGAGGTCATACTGTGGGTAGCGAACAACATCATTGTATGTTTTGAAACCCCTCCCACACTTTTTACCCTGACAATTGCTGGTGGTGATGTACACGTGATGGAGAACACTCGCTAAGAAGAAAGCAAGAAAAAAAAAACCTGAGCAGACCCAAGATTCGAACGGGAGCAACACCTATTCGAACCGCCAAGTGGTGCCGCGCTCGTGCTG
>MVAQ01000028.1:0-148599 GCA_014825775.1 Krasilnikovozyma curviuscula
ACCACCCGCTGAACCTGAAGGTCATTCAACGTCACGACAAGACCATTGAATCCATCATCACTTCCGTCAGTTATGTCGTCCTGTACGACCACGACGGCACCACCTGGAAGAAGGCCGGCACAGAAGGAAGCCTATTTGTATGCTCAAGGTAGGTCAATCCCTTCTTCCATTTCCATCCTTACAGATCACGAGAGCTGGGCGACCGACTCGTTTTTATTATCCTTATTTCTTCGAATGTCCGTCCGCTGCCTTTTTGTTTTTAGGTCGACAGCAAAACCCCCTCTCAGCCTGCTGATACTCAACCGTTCGTCCCCTATCAACTGGGAGCTTGCTCTCACTGGTGACATTGGCCTGGATATACAAGGAAAGGTCATCATGCTGCTGGACACCAAAATGCCTAATGGTAAGTATCGGTCGTCAGTTGTATCTACATCAGAAACTACAAGTTTTTTTCTTACTTCAATATTCTCATCCACAGCTAAAGCAATTGGATTATGGGTCCACGAAGCATCGGAGGCTGAAAAACTACTGAAGGAACTCATTGAGTGCGTTTGCTCCTGACTTCCTTGACCGGCCCACCATTGGCCGGCCTATGTGACCCTTTAAAATTGCTGCTGATTTCTCTGATGAACTTCACTTACAGCCTCCGTAACACACAACGAACACCAGACTACGTGCCCCCTCAGCCTCAGAAACTGCAGCAACCACCCAAACCTGCCACTCCGCCTATTTCATCACCTATCCCGGCTCTCATCCAACCGCAGATACTAGGCAAGGTTCAACAACCATCAAATGGATCCATGGCTTTCAATGAAATACTTGCCAAATTGTCATCCCAACCACCGCCCACCACCCAATCTCGATCCGTAGTGCCCGCCAACTCAGCAGAGCCTGTCTTACCATCACTACCCCCTCAACATCCTCCGCAACAACAACAACAGCAGAAGCCAAATAACGGCTCATTGTCCTTCAACGATATAATGGCTCGTCTGAAAATCCAACCGCCGCCTTCGCCTTCACCTGTGCATTCCGCTAGTGCGACACCACAAGCGACACCAGAACCCTCCAGCCTCAGTAATAGCACCATCAACACACCTCCTATTGCCGCAATTTCAGGTCTTCCTAAAACCAAAGGTGTTGAACTGTTGGACATGCTCTTCAACAACGCTGCCTCGCCATCAGCGGCGGCCGCGCCTTCGACTCCCCCACGCCAGAACTCAGGACCTCTCCTCACATCAGCTACATACCCAGGTGGCTCCTCCAATGGTGCTCTTCTCAATCGTTCCACTTCGTCCGAACCTACCTTCGCTGATTTCCCATCTGATCAGCAAACATCCGCGCACCAGTTCCCTGGCACGCTCATACCATCAACGTCAGCATCTACCGCATCTGTCAAGAAACAACACAAGAAACCCGTGGCTTCTCCAACTGTATCATCGTCAGTTCCGACGAAGAAGGGACACAACAAACGCGAAAATGTCGTCAGTAATTCCCTGACGGCGGGGAAATATATCCCCACTACATCGGCTATCGTACCTGCTGAAGGGGTTAGCTCTGGAAGCATACAAAATGCGATCTTGGGAGAGGTGAAGAAGGAGGAATATGGACTGACGAGTCAGTCGCTAGGAAAGCGGGAGTTCGTGCGAGAGGTTCTTAGTTTGATTCACGTGAGTCTTCAACCGCTTTCAATTTCGCATCTTTACCTTCTGTGACTCACTTCGGGCCTTTGCGCATTAAACCAGACCAATCCAGAGTTTGTGGAAAGGTTGTACGAAAGATATCTCGCTGAAGGAGGAGGTTAGGCAGAAGAGGGATAAGAAGGAGGGCCTTGAAAAGGATGATGGATTTGATGAGGGAGGTTTTTCTAAAATGTGATAGAGGTCTATGTCGGGGTGTTCAACACACTTCTTCAACTGGCGCTTTTGTTGGCTCATCGTGTATTGACACGGTGAGTCGATACGCTGGGACATAAATTTCGATTTCATCTTGTGTTTTTGCCTTCACATTCAAATTGCGAGTAGCAAGGAATGAAACACTCAGCTAAAGACGTTCCTGAACTGTTGAATGTTTTACTTGTGTGAGCTTGATCTTCGATCTTCAGCATAAGACCGCCGCCAACCGCCACCTTCTAAAATGGACACCTACTACCCTAACGATCCTAGCCACCCTTCATCCAGCTCCAATTCCCATCACTCGTACCGTCAGAGCTACTTATCGCCCTCGGCCCAGCCTTCATCGTCGAAGAGAGTTATCAACTACGCTGAGGAAGACGAAGAATCCGTTAAAGCTCCTAAGACACGAAAGAGAAGGGCTAAATCTAGTCTAGTGAGTGCTCAATTTATTCAATCAATTGCTGGTAGCAGTATACTGACTTCTTTGTTCTCCAGAAGACTGAGAAGAGATTGGCGAGGTACTGTCACACGTCTATTCCCCGGACTTTTAGATGATGCGCTCATTTCTTTCCCTCGTTTGAACAGAATTCGAATAAAGCCACCGGTTGCAGTTCTAGAAAGACGTGAGTATTAGTTTCCACAGCCAAAATTAGCTTGATGCTGAGTGGTACTGCAGTCGACCGTGTCAGGTCCCAGCGAATGTTCCTCGTCGCTAGAGAACGTCCTGCAGCCAACTCAGAGACTGGAGAAGTACAGCTGGTGAGAGTTTTCCTTCTCTAAAGTTAGGGGTTTTTCATTTGCTTACCTGCGTTCGTGCCCTGGTTCGGATGCTTGACTCGGACGCAGGTCGAAACCTTCTCCGTCTTAGGCTCGACAGGAAATGTCTACACAATCATCATAGGAGGTCAGCGTTTTCTTCCATTGGCTGTTGTTGCTAGCTATTCCCAGAATCGGATACACTTTGTACAAAATTGGCGATGTCATAGTTCCCGCGAGACTGACTTTACATCTTTGCAGGCCAACCAAGCTGCGACTGCCCAGACGCCATCAAAGGAAATACTTGCAAACACATCATTTTTATTATGATCAAAGTGCTGGGTGTCCCTGAGACGTCTTCAAATTGGTATCAAAAAGCGCTGCTCGTGGGTGGAGAATTCATCTCTCGCCATTGTTTCCTTCCTTTTAAGACTGACTCGCTATCCTCATGGATCCAGAATTCAGAGTTAAAAGAGATTTTCGACAATGCACCACCACCGCCAGCTTTGAAGCGAGTCATGGTGACGCAGAAAGCTCTGAAAGTCTACCGGCAAGCTAAAGGATTGGAGGTTAGCTCAGAAGACGACACTGTTGAAGAAGCAGAAGAAGCAGAAGAGGTTGGTAGTATCAAAAAGAAACTGCCTGAAGAGGATGATGATTGGTGAGCTCTTTGCTACTTCCTGTGATTACACTCAGTGCTGATGTCCCAAGTTTTGTTTTGTTATGGTTGTTCGTGCAGTCCTATCTGCTACGACACTCTTGATGCCTCTGACAAGAGTCTGGAATTTTGCTTGAATCTAGATGGTGGTTGTGGTAAAGCCATCCATGGAGTTTGTGTTCAACAATGGCTAAAATCTGTTCGTAGAAGTGGGAAAGATGTTCGTGAGCCATCTCAAAATCTGGTCCCAGCATTGTTGTCTGACGTACTCCATCCATTAAATTTTGCAGGCAACTTGTGTCTATTGCCGTGCCAAGTGGATCTCTTTGAGTTCATCATCAGTTGGATCATCCAATTCCGGTCCCTCCTACTCTGGCTCATACCTCAACTTGGCTCAAACAGCAGGGACGAACACAAAAAGAGACACCTCAAGCTACTATCATGGTCCAATCCCCGGCCGTTCTTACGGAAGAGAAGATACTGATGCGAGGTACAGAGACGACTTCTAAAGCAACGGAGAGATGCACAAACCTACCGAGCAGACTTGTTGTTCTTTGTATAAAATCCATCATGACCATTAATGAAACCTTGTCCTTTCATTTTGCTTGAAAATATTATAACAACATTCGAAAAGCTCCTCGCGGGTAGCGAACCGAAGAATTGACGTTGCTAGGACCTTTACCATCGCCAATCACCGCTTGTTCGACAAACCTTCCTGTGGAATGTGTCTTTCAGCATGCCCAAAGGGGGCGTTGATTATATAGAGTCCTGAAGAAAACACAGTCGTGAACCACCGCCATCTCTCCTTCTTGACGCCATCGCACAACAGCTGGACTGTCAGCGTCAACACTGCACCAACCGAAACTGCAAATGTAATCATATGTCCCAAATTTCAAACCGATTATGAGTAGTGGAGAGCTGCAGTCAGTTGACTGTCAACTTGAAACAGCTGAACTGATGAGGATTACTAACGCTATCTGCACGGCGCAGCAGCAAAAGGACATCCAGAGATAATCAATCAGCCCGAGCTTCAGACATTACCAAGATGTGACTATGTTTAGTGATGCTATCAACTCCAGTTGTATAGATCTACCTGATCCAAAATGAATCTGTCCTCCAACCAAGCGCCTTGCGATTTTTTGTACTTAATTATTTTTTGCTTAGCTCCCGTTCAGAAACATCCCCACTTTTAACGAGAAGTTCATAGTATTTTCTTAGTTGTCTGGCTTCCACCATTGCTTTGCTTTTGGTCGAGCAAACAGGCGCATGAAGCGCGGCAATTAGCCCTCGCCTATCTAGCTGAAACTGCGTAAGGATCTGTCGAGCGACGCTCATGAGATCGTCTGCCATCTCAAAGCTCTTCCTGACCACATTGAACAGAACACAGACAAGATTCCTAGTGACCAACAGAATGTCTCCCATCCTCGACACCGTCCTGCCTTCTGGCAAAGTCGCCAACGTCCCCTTGGGTCTTTTCATCAACAACGAGCGAGTAGAGCTATCCCAGTTCCATCTCAGTATTCTTTGCTGATTTATGTCTTTTTGGTGCAGATATGTTCCAGCTATCGGTGGTGAAACGTTCGACACGTACTCGCCAATGCACTCTACCAAGGAGAAAGTGATCGCCAGCCCTTCTGCAGCCCAGCCTGCTGATGTCGATTTGGCAGTGAAGCATGCTCGACAGGCATTCAAGACCACCTGGGGTCGTAACTGTGTACCCACTGAAAGAGCTTCGTTGCTCAACAAGCTCGCAGACCTCATGGAGAGAGACATTCAGGTAAGATTCTTATCAAGAGATCTGTGTCATACAGTTTTCTTAGCTGTCAACTGATACTTTCCCTGTGACTGGATAGCTGCTAGCTGAGATCGAGGCATTTGACTCTGGTAAAGGAGTCAGGATCGTCAGAGAGGTCGATATCACCGGTAAGTGTGCCCTTCGCGCCGAGGAGAACAAACCGCGTGGACCGTCACTCCCTCTTGCTTCCGTGTACTGAACTTGTTTGGCGGTGACTATGTTTAGATGCTATTGCGTGTTTGAGATACTACGCTGGTTGGTGTGACAAGATGGTTGGCCAGACGATCGAGGTTAACGACACTCAAAGATTTGTGCGTTTCTTTGCCTGATGTTGACCACTACAGCTCTTTGAGGATTTTGAGGGTTTCTGAGCACTACTCAGTAGCTCTTAAAATGCTTGATATTTTGAATAAGGAAGAAGGAGCTCGTTCGTTATATTTAGAGCGATTTGTGCTGATCTCCTCCTTTTTCGCTCTGTCCCCTCTCCCTTTGTACTTCCAGGCTTATTCTAGGCACGAACCCATTGGAGTATGTGGACAAATCATACCATGGAACTACCCTATAGGAATGTGGAGCTGGAAAGGTGAGTAGAAAGCGCCCCCGACTGAACTTGTTTCTAACCGACGCTTTGTCTTCCGCCATCTCAGTTGCGCCAGCTCTAGGTAAAGAATTAGCAAAGTCTTCTTAGCTTGGAGTATGCATATTAACTTGTTTTGCTTTACTCTTTTTAGCTGTTGGCTGTTGGTGAGTAAACCTTGGAATGCATACCTGTCTCAATTTGGACGATGCCTTACTAATCCTCTCACCCATTTTCTTTTAGTGTCATTATCAAGCCATCTGAACTTACTCCACTTTCAGCCTTGAAACTTTGTGAACTTGTCAAGGAAGCAGGCTATCCAGCTGGTGTCGTTCAGTGCTTGCCTGGCCTTGGCCCTGTTGCAGGTAATGCCATCGCTTCGCACATTGGAATCGATAAGGTTGCTTTTACTGGAAGGTAAGTCTGCGTATCATCATTTAATCGCTTTCATTTCTGTAACTCACTTTCAACTTCTGATCGGCAGCACTATCACTGGCCGTAAAATGTAGGTAACTCTCCCATGTCCCGCCAGCGCTGGAACTAAATGACTCTCGTTTCTCCCCAGCATGGAAGCGGCTGCCAAGTCCAACCTGAAGCCAGTTACTCTCGAACTCGGTGGTAAATCTCCGAATCTAATCTTCGAGAGCGCCGATTTGGAACAAGGTTAGCGCTTTCCCTCACACATGCTAGTTTCGCACTGACTTAACAACCTTCATGTCACAGCTACAAACTGGGCAATGCTAGGCACGTTCTACAACATGGGACAAGACTGTACTTGTGGTTCCAGAGTTTACGTCCAAGCTTCTATCTACGACAAGGTCGTGGAGATGATGGCTAAGAAAGCGCAGTTGCAGAAAATTGGTGACTCTTCTGATGAAGCTACTTTCCACGGTGTAAGCTGCACTATCTTTGTTGACTAGAATAGAGCTGGTGCTGACTGTCTTTCTGTGTTTGTGTGGTTAGCCCCTTGTCTCAAAATCGCAGTTTGAGAAGGTCATGAGCTATATCCAGAAGGGTAAAGATGAAGGTGCCCGATGTGTTGTTGGCGGTGAGAGATGGGGTGACGAAGGCTACTTTGTCAAGCCAACTAGTAAGCAGTACTTTCCTTACGCCTTCAACTTTCCTACTTCGCATTCTGATGGCGCCTCTCGCTACAAAACAAAAGTTTTCGCGGACGTCAACGACGAAATGACGATCGTCAAGGAAGAGATCTTTGGACCGGTCATGTCTGTCGGCAAGTTTGAAACCGAGGCTGAAGCTATCGAGTTGGCGAACAATACGACCTACGGACTTGCCGCTGGTGTCTTCTCGACTGATATCAACCAGTGCATGAGAGTCTCGAGCGCGCTTGAAGCAGGTACCGTTTGGGTCAACATGTGTAACACTCTTGGTGAGATTTTCTTTTATCTTTATTGATGGTCCCGTGGTTCGCACTGACTCCTTTGTTTGAACTCAACAATTGATGACTGCAGCTAACAATGGTGAGTCCCACTCTATCTCTCCGTCGTTCTACACTCTTCTGAAACTGACATTCACATTGCGTCAACTTTTCAGTTCCATTCGGTGGTAAAAAACAATCTGGTATTGGTCGTGAGCTCGGTCAGTACGCTTTGGAGAACTATACCAGTGTCAAGGTAAGCACCGCTCTCTTGGTCTCCGTTTGATACGCCCTGCTGAACGCCATCTTTTCCACACTATTAGGCTGTTCAGATCAACTACGGTGAACAGTTCGACTGGCCAATTTAAGGGTTGATAAGTTATGGAATTGAAATAGGGGAACGATATCTGTACATTGTTTTTAACGTTTTTGATGGCTAAGCCCCTTAACGGGCCGTGTCTCCTCTCTGAAAGAATAAAAATATGTATCAACAATCTCATCAGTGACTCTTTTCGACGCCAGCCTTTCAAATTTGTTGACCGTGCGTGCCAGCCGGGGAATGACAGGACCTTCTCTGAGCTTCGCACTTGCAGAAGATTCTGAATCAGTCCAACTTTTTTGAGCTTCCGCATTTCTTCCCACCTCATGCATCATCTTGAGTTCTTGCTTGCGTATATAAATTGCGCTCAGCTTGGATTGGGCGAGGTAATTGTTCTCATCCATTTTCAACGCTCCGTCCCTCTTGGTTCGAACATAATATTCAATCACATCTCCAATCTGCGGTCTGCTAAATCTCTTTGAAATGTCTAAAGATTCAGTACGTTACTTTTACACTCTTTGATCCTCTGTGTCTTTTTCGAGAAGAGGGAGTATTTATTTTGAATTTGGCATCTCTTCTCTCTTCAACCTTGATGCAGGTTTCCTACCCATCTCAACTCCCATCAGCAGCTTTATTCCTTGGTCTCTCAGGTGGGTCATTGTGGAAGGTCGTCAAATATGGGTACGTGCTCCCATTCTCCCCAGTAGAGATAAAGCTAGGTTGCTCCTGTCAACTGCGCGCGGCTGATCATAACCTTGCTCACGGCTTGCATACCGCAGACCCAAAGCGGCAACTGTTCCTATAGCTCTAACTGGTGTTGTAGCTGGTCCTCTCTTTGGTCTTTCGTGGTTCAACCTAGCGAATAAGCAGTATGGCGAAGGGTTGCAGATAGCCAGTTGGTTTTTCCATTACTCGCGCCGCACGGTGCTTTCACAAAACTTGAACTATCTGCTGACTTTGAAACGATCATTGACTTAGCTGCAACTTCTTGGTTGACGTTCTTTGGTGTTATCACAGCTTGGGCTGTCGCCCCTGTTCCCTTCAAAGCTGAGGCTGGACACATCCTCAGCAACAGAGTACCAGCTCTTGTTGGTAAGTGATATTTCACAGCCGTCTTGGAACTTCCAGTAAGCAAGTCACTTAGACTCTGGTTCTTCAACCATCTCGGTCTGCTGCAGTCTTCTCCTCTGCCATTTCAGGATTCTACCACCAGCGCTACCTGTCCGACCTCGCTCGACAGGGCAAAGTCGTCAGGCAATCCTTTGGGTCTATCATAAATGGAGATTTGAACTACAATGCACAACCAAGCCTTCACAAATTCTATCGACACATCGCCGAGTAGACTCAGCGTGTATATACCACAACATTTTCATCGGTAGAAGCTTCGCGACATTTCTGATATCCATCATCTTTTCATTGAAGTTTGGCAGATGTTCGAAGAGAGGTTATCGTCGCACTCTAGGTGTATTCTGGTTCTACTTGCCCCAACCCAACCGTCCGTTCGAATAATAAACAATGGGGTGTAAGTGCGCTGATTCGGACAAAGCGCTGTCTTCCTTATCCGCTCCTCCTCTCCAGGCCCAGTCTGCTCCATAGTTTTGAAAAATTGATATGGCGCCAGAATCCGTTGGGGTGTTTGACCGGGTCCAGGAATCGGAACCAAGGTTTTAGCCAGTCTTGAGCTCCAATTCTCGAATTTTCAACGCCACCGCGCGAGGGATTCAAAAGAGCGCCAGCCAATCGAAACTCTGCTCCCAAGCTGCCAGTCACTCCCTACTCAACTCCTTTCCCTGATCCCATTTGCACAAAGATGTCTTCCCCATACGTCCGTACCACCTACGTCGCTCCAGTCAGGCCAGCTGGTTTCACTGCCTTCAAGAAGAACTGGTGCGTTCAAACGCAAGAGGATTCCGTCGTTCCTGGAGGTACACACTGACTTTTTCTCTTTCACTTGTAATCTGCCTTGTATCTGCTCTGGGTCTGCTTTTCTGATGATCAAGGTGTGAGTAGAGCTTCTCTTCCTCGTTATTGTTTGATGACGGGACATTTTGCTGACCTGCCTCCGATTTTTTCCGTTGCGCCTGTTCCCAGGGTCCCCTGAATGTATCCCGTAAGTTTGCACTTCTTCTTCATCGGATTTTTGGACACGGATATGCTTTTGCAGAGAGGTGGTCTAGAACTGCTAAGTTGTTGCCGTGAGAAGAAATGGGTGCTGCAGGCTTGCCGCCGTGTGGCTTGAGGCGAGGGGATATACGAAACTGATTCAACTTTCTACATTTGGCTGGTTTGATAGAATCGTCGCCATCATCGCCGCTGGTGTTATCGTTCCAGGATACTACTTGGCCCGTTTGTCCCAGAGAGCTGATGGTGAGTGCGTTCCCAAACTAGACGCGGCCGTCAACTAATCTTCCGTTTCCTGCACCAGTCGTCTGGGACAAGTCCAACCCAAACCCATGGCTTTACGTCAAGCCAGGAGAAGGACAAAAGTTCATGACCCACAACGAGCCAGTTACCAAGCCGTGAGTTTACCTCCCTTCCGTCTTTTTCTCGCTGCTCGCTTTGGATACTGACTCGACCGTTTCACGTTTTTTAGATATTCCCGTAAATGGTTCCCAACTGAGGCTGACAAGGCTAACGTTGCTCCAGTTTACACCAAGCCAGAGTAAACGTGTAAGTTAGCTCGTACTCATTTCTGTCACTCGAACGCGGCCTCTAAAGTCATTTCGCCTCTCACACCACCAGGCCACCTCTCCTTCCACTCACACACTAAAACTCCTCAATCCCACCTAGACAGAAGATACAACTCAAGAACACCACCAGTAACTTATCTTTTCAATTCTTCTACTACAGCGAATCTTCCTTCATTTCTTTTCACCAACACACAATATAAAACGCCACTTTCCCATTCTTTCACTTCAATCAAGGTTTCCCTAGATCGTGTTCCAGTAGAGAGAAGAGCTGGAGTTAGAAAATGATTAGACGGCAAATTGTGGGAACGGGGAGTTTTGTGGACGGCGGTTTGGTCAGATGGAAGACGATGAAAAGTTGGTTTGAGATGTTGTTCTTGAATTGCTTTTCTGTCGTCGACTGTGGAGATCATGTCTATAGTCCTTTCTTTTTTTCTTCATGGAAATCATTAGATGCTGTAGCTGGGACTGTGCAAGCACCAGAAACGCGTTCTGTGAACACTCGCGTCTTTTCGGACAGCTCTCAAATCTCCCTCAACCCTCGCAAAAGCCGATCTGTCACGGCGATGTGCTGAATTTGATCCTGCAGGAACACAACTAATATGATGGGAGCGGACACTGCCCTCTCGACTGCAACCAGAGGCATCAAGAATGCATTTACGCTGATTTTGTTGGCTCCGGGCCACTTCTTCCACTTATCGGCCACAAGCAGATGTTGAGAGGATCATGTCGGACGTTGAAAAGGCTGTGAATATCTCGAAGGGTGGCGGTTATAGATGGGCCGACATAATTGGAACCTGGGAGCATTTCTCCACTTGCTCAAGCAGATACCCCTCCCTCTTTTCGTCCTACTCAATATCACTCTCATGTTCAAGAAAATAAGGTATAACCGACCACGTTGATAAGCGGGATAAGGGCTTTTGGTGGACTACCGAGCATATTGTGATGTCTTTGTCGTCGATGGACTTGACGTGCTGTCAGTAGGATGGATCGTTGTCGCACAAGCTTTAAGAATGTAATGAAGAACAATTTGTTTTTGCTACATTGTCTGGTCTTGGTAGTGGATTCATTCAACTTGTTATTTATGGAGGCGAGGATTAAGGAGATTATACTCAGTTACTTCAGCACAGAACGGTAATTATATCGCAGCAGCATAAATCGAAGGGCGTTTCTTCTTCTTAACTGGTACCTTCATTATGATATTTAACCAGTCAATCAGATACAAACCACTCGACTCGGAGTGGATCTCACAAGCAATCGCAAGTGCGATGCAACCCAATTCTTCTAAGGGATCTTTCAGTCTCTACAATCTAGTTGGAATTGGATCGAATCCTGTTGTTGTCATTTACGTCGCTATGATCACAAAAATTCGAAATTTGGTCTGAAAGCTGAAAACACCACTTTGATATCCGTCCGGCTAAACGTCCCTTCAAACTCCATCCACGCCATCCAAACATCAGAAATCAAACTAGGATCAACTTCAACAAGGAGGTGGTTTCTTCCATCCACTGACACTCCCACAGGATAGGGGCATCCAAATCCTGCCTCTTACGGAAGTGTCATGTCGAGGGATTCCACTCCATTTGGATTCCCGTCGTCGGTACGCTTTCCTGTCGAAATACACTCAATCAAAGTAGCCCAGGGACAACAAGTAGAGAAGCGTGATGTGCTGGTCAGTACTGAGTTCCTCTTACTCGCTTCTTATGAGCTCAAGTTCACATTCGTTTTCACCGCCCACCCGCTCGCGCTGCTTTTCAATTCATCTTGTGTTTCTTGGACCTACAGCTCGTTTACTCACACCAGTCATCTAATGGAGACAAGCATATAGCTAACTGGGAATCACCTACCTCAGGTCAGCTCGCTAACTGGAAGGTCCAGCCAGGGTCAAGGGTCTACTCGTCGAAAGACACCGTCGTTGAGATTGTTGAGCCCTGTAAACATGAGGTTCAATGGGCTGGAGTCTGTGCTTTATGCGGTACTGATCTAACGAGGTATGTTGGTTCTCGTTTCGCTTGATTTGCTGTCTGTCTATTGAGTTAATCTGACAGTCGACTGGCTTGTTTGCAGGACGGACTACTCTGGCATTTCCAATACGGCAAGAGCAGCAGTCAAAATGGTAGACAGCAGTAGTGCGGCTTTGTCTGTCAGTGTTGAAGTAAGTTCAACACGGCTGGTTACGTTGGTGGATAGCAGAAAAAAGTTGACCTTACTGACTACTCAATCCCTCTGTGTACCGTTCGTTCTTCACAGGAAGCAGCTCGTTTAGATTCAATAACGACATCTCATCTTCTTAGAAACAGGAAGCTTTCGCTCATTGTTGATTTGGACCAGACCATCATTCAGGCAACGGTAGATCCAACAATTGGTGCTTGGATGGAGGAGTGTGGGTTGATGAAGGACGACGAGGAGGGATCAACAACCCCTAAGGCTGTACCACTCAAACCTGAAGGAGAAGAGAATGAAGAAGATGTGCCTGAAACAGCACCTGTGGTGGATAACCCTAACAAAGAAGCATTGAAGGATATTGGCTGTTTCAGACTTTCGCAGGAAATTGGGCAACCTCTACCAAGGGAAGGGCTATCGAAAGACGATTATATTTACTATGTCAAACCACGGTAAGCACATGATCTAGTAAGCTGGTACTTGGCTTTGGTTTTAATCTGGATTTCGCTTCTTCCGTCATCAGACCAGGACTTACTGAATTCTTCCAGAAGATCGCCCAGAAATACGAACTCTCTGTCTACACGATGGGAACACGAGCTTATGCTGCCCGAGTCTGTCACTTCATTGACCCAACCAAGCAGATTTTCGGTGAGAGGATCATTAGCAGAGATGAGAACGGAAGTTTAACAGAGAAAGACTTGGGAAAGGTGTTTCCAGTGGATAAAAGTATGGTTGTTGTCATTGATGATCGAAGTGATGTTTGGCAGGGAAGCAGAAATCTTGTCAAGGTTGTACCGTGTGAGTCCCCACCACTCGCGTCCAGCTATTTGCTTACTGAAAGATTTTTTTTTTGTTACTGCAGATGATTTTTTCATTGGAATTGGTGACATCAACGCAGTGTTTTTACCCAAACTCCCAGACTCGCCGTTCAAAGCTCTCACACCATCAGCAACAGCAACGACCTCGGTAGCATCTCCATCCACACCCGAAAAACCAGCCGCAACAACTTCATTATCAGCATCTGACGCAGACGAAGAAGCAACCCCCGCATCACTCTTCGCCTTTCCATCAACGGAACAAACCACCCAGCCCACTTCTTCCATCCTCGCCGAGCAAAATAAGATCATGTCAGCCCAAGTAGAAGAGAAAGGTCTCGCCAAGATGCAGGAAGAGCTCAACAGAGAAGTATCGGACTCTACTGAGCCAGTTACTGAACAAACAGACGATGGAGATGAAGTCTCGCCCTCACCCTCACCACCGCCTGGCCAAAATCACCACAAGGCGCTTCTCAACCCGAATGACGATGAGCTGGTCAGGGTGGGCGAAATTTTGGACACCCTGCATAAGAAGTTCTTTGAAGGTGTTGATGCCAAGAGGGAGGAGGTCTTGAAAGAGGCAGAAGATGAGGAAGCTGGTGTTACGACGTCGAAGCGCTTGACAGGCAAGGGGAAGGAGGTTGCAGGAAAACCAGATGTTGCTGTGAGTTCTTAAACCTACTATAAATATTTGCACTGATATGGTTACTGATCGATGTCTGATTGTCGTTTGAAACTAAACGATGTAGGTCATCATCGACAATCTGAAGTCATCTGTGTTGGCTGGCTGCGTGATTTTGTTCTCTGGTGTGATACCACTGGGAGCAGCACCTGAGCGGTAAGCTTTGGACCTAATGAATCTCCCTTCTAGCTACAAGGTATTGACGCTTCCCTTCTCTTCGCTCTTAGGGATGATATTTGGAAGACAGCAGTTCTATACGGCGCAACTTGTGTGAAGGCTTTGACGAAGGAAGTGACGCACATAGTTGCCAAACAGGTTAGTGAATTATTGAAATCTCCTCTGCTGATATATTACTCTCATGACTGACTACATCAACATTTGTCTTCGCTCGTAGTTGGGCACTGACAAAGTCCGAGCTGGCCTCAAGAAGAAACGGATGAATGTCGTCTATCCAACGTGGCTATCAGACTCAGCAGCCGCTTGGAAACGTCTCCCTGAAGAGCCTTACCTCCTTCAGCCTAAGCATCCGGACGAAGAGTACTCTGACAGCGACAACGACGAAGAAGGCGACGGAACAGTCGCCTCGTCTCCTATTCAATCGGACACACCGGCAATACCCCTCGAGATGGGTGTTGTCGACTGGGCGAGCGCGGATCAGGAACTGGAAGATTTCCTGAACGAGGACGATTCCCAGGCTGGTGACGATGATGATTCTGATTTGGAAGAGGTTGCCAACCAGAGCGATACGGGGAGCGTTGCCTCTACGTCGGGGATGTCGACAATTTCGAGGAGGAGAGGGAACAAGAGATCGAGGAGGAGCTCTGTTGCTCCTAGTCCTGCGCCGAGTCGGCTGGCATCGCCTGCTCACAAGAAGATACGGATGGGTGGTGCCGAAACGAAGTCTCATTTGGGTCAATCGAGTTTTTTGGATGATGAAAATAAAGACGAGGATGGGGATGAGGATGAAGGTGACGATGATGATTCGGATGATGAGTTATTAGCAGAGTTTGGGAAGGAGTTTGGACAGTAAAGCAGGAGGTGGTTTCAACTTGCATCTGTCGGTCAGGTTGGCAACGAATGGGAATAAGGAACCATATACAATAAAATTAAAAGTGTTGTACGAACAGAGTCGAATAATTGTCCATCTAACCACCACAGCAAGGTGCGGGTCCGACTCCAGTCGCGACACCAATCACGCTCATCATCAGCCCGCCAACAGCAATCAACCCTTCAAAACCACTCCCCTCGAGCCAAGACTTATAAAGCAACCCACCAATCGCAAGGAACGCCAAGTGAGAAATAATTGTCTGAGTACTAGGAATGACGAGCGACTTCCTGAGATCCATGAGCCTGCCCTGCTTCGCCGGAGCGCACTTCGATTTTTTGAGAATTGTGCCGAACCCATCTTTCCCATCGATTGTCTTAGCATTTCTTTCGTACCAGTATGCTTTCAATCCTTTCTCGCTCTCCTCCCCATTCTCCTCCGCCTCGGCGTCGATCCGTTCTTTGGTCTTGGACCAGTCGATGAGCGTCGTGCGCTCTTTGACGTAGTCATAATAAGGGATGGAGAAGCCACAAGAGGACCCGACTTTAAAGATGTCGATGGAGATGACTGCTCTTGAGCCTGGGATGATGTTGGGCGAGCCGGGAGGAAGAAGCGCGTTGTATTCTGGTGAGCCTCGGAAGAAAGCTTTGCCTGCAGCGGAGAGTTGTAAGGTTGAGCAGTGTATTTGGAGCAATATCACACACCAGACGCAGTCTAAACCAGAAAGAGAAAATGAAAGAGGGGTTTGACTTACCGTGTCCAAAAAAGCGAACGATCCTAGGTGGGCCGTCGAACGTCACAAACATGATTGTAATTCTAGAGTTTCCCTTCTCAGATAAATGGCTGATGGTTTCTGACCCTGAACCAGTCAGATCCTGGTCTGTTATGTGCAATGAAGGTAGGAGGCGTTAAGCGGCGGGATGTCCCGAATTGGCCTGAGAGGCAAGGCTTCTACTCACACCAGCAGTGATTTGGATCTGTAATGTTGAATGTACCGACTGTACCTTTGGGTGATACGTTAGGGGATCCCTGGGCTGACAGAGGAGCGGTTGAGACGAAGAATATCCTGTGGGCGTGCCAAACAGGGAGCCAGTCAGTTTCGGGACCATTCGAAGGTCTGTCAGAGCTTATCCAGGGCTTTAAAGGAGAGTGAAGCACAGCTGCCTAAACCTGTGCGATATAAAAGAGCCTCGAGGGGAAGAAGTGAAAAGGGAATTGTACTTGCTTCTGATCCAGCAGCCAGTCCATAAGGTTGTCCGGTATTGATTCAAAGAATTGACCCATTGTTCTTTATGCAGTTTCAGACTACAAACCAATCACACTGTTGACCTAGAGAACTGAAGCCAGAGAGTCTGTGGAGTTCGCTGTGGAAATGGGAGAGCTCCAGTGTAGGCGACGACGCCGTGACTCAAGAAATCCAATTAATTCAGTAAATTTGTAATAATTTAGTTTGACAACAGTGTATTGTGAGATAAAGCTGAGTTGTTTCTTGCAGTTGTGAGAGGTGCTAGCTAGATTTTCTGAGGAACAACAAAAACAAACGGACAAGTGGGGACTAACTCCTGCGAAGCACCTTAATGTCAATTATTTCTCTAAGTCGCTCCACTCGCTGTCCTGTTCATAGAGACCAAGACTCTGTTACAGCAATATGGTGCCTGATGACCAGAGAGTGGGGCACGTTGCGCCCTGCGCCAGCGGTAATAAACAGCTCCAAAACCTAAGGATGCGGCATCCGTACATGCTCACAGGGCTCTCCCTTTAATCTAAAGGTGTATCTCCAAGTCCCCTTGGTAGTTTCGGTTCGACCCCATCTACTTTATTGAGCGCATGATCTGGACGCAGATAATGGACGCGCGGGAATAAGGGGGCGCTAATTCGGAAGCTGCATCTCGCAGAGGTCGCCATTCCTGCTGTCTTTGTGGACAGACGGTGCTGACACAGTAGTCAAGGGTAGGTTTTAGTGACAGAGTCTTTCTGTAGTGACGAGAGTGCGGTGGGGCTTCGTCTGCGGCTCAGAGTCCAAAGGTAAGCGTCGCGGCCGCGAGCTTTGTTCCCATGGTAGTCGCTCAAATCCCATGCTCACTTGACCTGACGCTTCCATCTCTTCCCATATATATATAATGCACATCAGCAAGTTCCTTTAATCTTTTGAAGTATTCTCACTCTCTCTCGATAACATAATGTCCTCTACTCACACCCAATCTCCAGGTGATGTCGAAAAGGGTGGCGCGATGCACGACGAACAACAGCTGAGAAGAGCCATCACACCTGGGTGAGTTTCAGATATACACTGTGCATACTTCTAATTAAGAGTCGCTGCGAAGAAGGTTTGTGTTTTGTCCGAGTCCATACTGACCAATACTGCTCCCATCTCGAACCTCACGCGCCTCGTCCCATCTCGACGCCTCACTTCGGTTCATCCTCCCTTGTCTCTCAAAACTTCCTTAAACTAATACCCCAACAGTGGACACCCAGTGTGAGCATCTGAATCATCACCGAATATACAGTTGGAGATATCATCGTCTGACTGACCAGATGTATGTTCCCGTGCGACGTTGTTTACTGTCCATCGGTGTGTTTACCCACCATCAAAGTGAGACATCCCAACCCGCTTTCCCAGTCTACCACCGTAAAATCGGAGATCCAACACCACTTGGTAAGTTCCTCTCCCTGTCTTATCTATAGCCAAACACTAACGAAGAAATTCCCCCACCGTAGGTCTCTTCTCGTTCGCGTCGACCTGCCTCGTTCTCTCCCTCTATAATGCAGGTACACGAGGCATCAACACTCCTAACGTCATGGTTGGGATGACTTTAGCTACAGCGGGGATTGCTCAGTTGTTGAGTGCGTGCTCACTTCCGTGTGTGGAGGAGGTTATGGTTGTTGACTCGCTCTCATCCTTTTTCTCTGCGCTTCTCCTGCTATGTTCACACCTTTCGCCAACCCCTTGCTCGAACTAACTCTGTTTTCTAGGCGGAATCTTCAACTTTATTGTGGGGAATACATTTGCAGCAACCGTTTTCACGAGTTATGCTTCCTTCTGGATGTCATTTGGGTTGATCTAGTAAGTATCTATACTTTTCACTTCACTTCAATGTAAACAGTACCTACAATCAATTTTTTTTCCACTGGGGGTACAGTTGGCCATCATCGGGAATCCTAGCAGCTTACGCAGACGTCCCCGATCAACTCGCTTCAGCATTAGGAATCTTTGTCCGTCTCTCCTTTTCCTTTCCCTCTACAACTGAAAGCTGAGCAATCCTTTCAATTTCTCAGTTAATTACATGGTTCATCTTCACCATCATCCTCATCCCCGCGACATTCAAGGCCTCTCTCGCACTCTTCAGCATTCTTTTCTTCCTCTCCTTTACATTCCTCCTCCTCGCCATCGGGGAGTTCCAGAACTCAGCAGCATGCCACAAAGCAGGTGGTATCTTTGGGGTGATTACTGCATTCTGCGCTTACTATACTGCAGCGGCGGGAATATACACACCAGAAGGTGAGTGAAGATGAAGTTGTGTATGGGCTTGTTCGATTCGAAAAGCATACCGCTGATCATTACTTTTTTTTCCGTCCTACAGCGACTTATTTCACTCTACCGGTGTACGACTTGGTGAGAAAGGACAAGTAGAGACCGAATGTCCTGAGGTTGGTAAAGTGCGTGTTGTGACGGAATGAATGGAGGACGGCGTGAAGCGGTTTCGATACAAGTTTGCAAAGGAACTCATGCTCTGTAGGAGACAATTTCTTTACTGTAATTACTACAACAAACGTGTACTCCTCATGTAAAGCAACCTTGTCTCAGTCCTTGTTCTAATGCGACCATTCTCTCGGTTGCGAAACGCGCAAGGTTTGGTTGAAATGATTTTCATACAAAAGTTGTCGACAAAGTCCTTCACACACAGACTGCCCAATGGTCGAAGTTGTAAAATTTCCAGCTCTGGTAGACGTGGGAGGTCTTCAATCATCCAATCCGAGAGCCTGTCTTTTGCTCTTGGATTTTGGATCGAAGAATGGTTTCTCAGCCAACGACGACACTCTCGTTCCCTGTCATTTTGACCAACTAGAATCAGCTCTGTGTGCACACGTAGAAAAAGAAGGAGAGAGAAAACTTACATGTCTTTCTTCGTCAAAACCGTAGTCGTATGAGACGGTGTGAATTGTCGATCGGTTGTCCCAGATTGCAGAAGTTCCTGGTGTCCAGTGGAAGCGGACCTGGATATCGGTCGATCTCTCATACACACTGCCGAACGCATAAAAGAGAGTGTCAGTCTGGAAATCAGTCGAAAATGGGAAAAGAAAGAAGTTGTGAGTATCTTTACCTGTAGATGTGGTTCAAGATGGCGTCGGACTCGAGCTTGTCGAGGCCCTCGATGCCGACCGTCATGGCTTGGTTGACAAAGAGACCTGTCACACATTTCCCGAATGACGTATTAGCATGCGTGCTCCCCCACCCACAGAGAAACAAGGACAATCTTACCTTTCCACCCAGTGGCAGGGTTCGTGCGAACTAAGGGATGGGTCCTGTTTACGTATTTGGCCTCCGCAGTGGGATCGTTGGCGTCTTTGTACTTGTGTGCTGAGCGGTAGACCCCATTAAGCCCGTCGAGGAGGGAGCGGAACTTTGGGGAGAGCTTCTCGTACGCTGCGTATCCGCTGTGAAGACATGTTACTGTCAGTCATCAGTACACCAACGACGCACTAGAATGACAGACGGATGTACCTGGCCCACAGTGTGTCGCCTCCAACAGCTGGTACCGTGTCTTGGAAGAGATGCGTGTACGCCGGTGGGAACGCCTCGTGCACGAGA
The DNA here is from genome assembly GCA_014825775.1 of Krasilnikovozyma curviuscula. Classification (NCBI taxonomy): domain Eukaryota; kingdom Fungi; phylum Basidiomycota; class Tremellomycetes; order Cystofilobasidiales; family Mrakiaceae; genus Krasilnikovozyma; species Krasilnikovozyma curviuscula. The sequence continues at coordinate 19,578 of MVAQ01000028.1, forward strand.
TCGGTGTGCCAGCCGTACTGTCCAGTCTGAGGCTGACGCTGGCCCTTCTTGAGACCAAGTTGCTCCCTGTAGAGTTCAGGCCAGATGAGAGAGATACCTCCGCCGACGCCTGGGACCTGTTCGAAGAAAAATAAGAGGTCAGTGGTGTGTGATGTGATTCGAGCAGGGGAAAGAACAACGTGCTTGAGCAGCTTGGGGGTGTCGTTCGATCTCTCCGTCACCCAAGTAGAGACCAAGCTGTTGTTGTTGTTGAGGTGAAAGATCTTGGTCACGGAAGACTGTTCAGATATGACAAGGCAATGTTGGGTCAGACGCGCTCAAGAGGGGCGGCTGATGGAAGCTGAGGGTGGAACTCACAAACGACACCTCTCTCAGCAACGAGAAGCGCTAGCTCATCCTTCTGATGGTCAGTCAAGTCCTTAAGTTGGAGACCGACAATCTCAGTCTGATGGGCAGACACAAAACCGAGCGCCATAGAAATTAGTCTCTGAACACCCGTCAGACGAAGAAGTAGCTGGAGGCACTCACTCCAATATGAACAGTCAAGTTATTGACCTCCTTAGCAGCCGCAAAGAGTGCCTTCTTCTCTGGGTCAGCACGGGTGGCTGGATCGACGTATTCTCGGAGGTCCGTTCGGATCTTCTCGACATCCTGGACGAATTCTGGCTTATCTGGATAGTACGGGTACTCCCTAAATACAAGAATAGCACTATTAGATGATAATTTGAGCTTAAAAGGAGGAAAGGGGAGAAGGCTCACCTGGAGATGTCGATTCCGGCCTTGCGGTAGCGTTCTCGGGCATTCTTTGGAGGGACTCTAACGGGTCTTCGAACGGCAGATGAATCTTCCTTGGAAGCTTGCTGCTGATGACCGACGACTAAGTTCTTCAAAGCGGAGATGGTGTCGGTGGTCGAATCGACGTTTGAGGTAGCGATGGGAGCCATGTCTGACAGAAGGCCGGGGGATGATAAATGGGCTGAAGTCGATGGTGGGGAAGAAATCAGAAAACGATTCAATCTGATTTCTCTTTCTTATAAGGAAATCGCGGCGATGATGTGAGATGAGGAGATTTTGATTTTCCGGCCAGCGACGCAAGTTGGAAGCTACTCAAATGAAAAGGTGTCATCAGTCGACGAATGGCCCTGTTTTGTAAGCAAGATTCGGCGGACTTGGCCAACAGGACAAAGATAAGCACAAGAGCACGAGATGCAGCCCTTGTGACTGACGCTGGTGGCGGATCGAGAAGACGAATGATGGCGCCTTTGAGCTGTCGCACAGCTGCTGAAGTCGAACCTTGTTTCCGCTTTGTTCAGACTTCGCGATAGTAAAATTGAAAGAGAACTGATATTTTATATCATCACTTGAAGAATGGTAGAGCGGTGTAATGTGAAGATGATTGCGAACTGATGAGTACTAAGAGCGGCGCTACGCTTCGACAATCGAAACGCCGCCTGTCATAAAACGACAGGATGCGATAATCAGCGATTTTACGCTATTTAAGTCCTCTTCATCTCTAGGAGAATACACCATCACATCTTGTCACAAAGCATAAGACAAATTAGCAAAACCACTCGACCGAGGGTGTGAGCACCAACAATAACAGTAACACAACTTACAGCCGTTTTGTAAGCCCTGATTGTTCCACACTCCAGCAAATGGATGAAATTCACTCCATTGTTTTTCTACTGCTTCAACTGCATCTGCTGGCGCCAGAGTCAAGTGGAGAGACGCATCTTGTTCGTGAATCTACAAGGAATAACCACCTTGTCAGCGCGAAGCAATGTGCAAAAGACCATGGCGTAGTATACGAAGCAGAAAGACTCACATGGACCTATTTTTATTTTGCCAAAAGGCATAGTCAAGAGTCAGGAACATAAGCTACCAGACCATCCGTCCTGAGCTGGCAGGACATCTCACTCACGATCTCACCATCGCAGTACCTTCTAATGAGCTTCGCATTTGCGTCACCTTTCTTGATCTGCTCCTCTAGTATCTTAGTATGCACAAACAACGCGACTCCCTTCCCACCTTCAGTGCGCGACGGGCCGAGCACCAACACACCCTCGTTAACAGCTGCCAAGCGCTTGAAGTACGCAGTGAGGAGGGTATAGTATTTATCCGGCGGGAACCAGTAGGGCTTATGTCTGTGGGGGCCAAGGCATTTATAGATTTCCGGACGGGGCCCTCTTCTCGCCGGCAGTGTGTCCATTGCTACTGGTGGAGACGAAGGTGAGAGGGATGTTAGTCGGCGGCGGAGCCAGGTGGTGGATGTGAGGGTGGTGGATGTGAGGGTATTATATCCGCGCATGAGGAGGAGGGCAGTGTAGATGATTGGGTTGGGAAGGAAACCATCGGTGCCGAGTGCGAGCCAGGAAAGGACATCTCTTTCGGTGGGACGGTACGGTACCGTAAAGTCAGCTCAGGCAGAGTTGTGAGGAAGATAATGAGAGAGGTGCTTACTGTGTAATCCAGTAGGTCAGTCCGATGCCGGCGGCTACGGCGAGTCTGTGAGCCTCCATCTTTCGGAACACGATTCGAGCCGCTTGAAGGTATTCGCCCATTTTCCAAAGTATCTCTAAAGGGTGTTATTTGAAATAGATGTTAGGAAGGTGTTGAATTAGTTTCACTCTAGCTGATACGGTCTCTCTCTTTTATATGACACATCATCCCAACGCGATCCACGGAGCATCAGGGGGGAGAACGCGAGCCGAAGCAGCCTACGGGCGAGTGCGCTTGGTTGATGTTCCGTCGTTCATGTACCGTTGGGTAGCTACTGGCGTTGGAAGAGCATGGAAGTTTCTCAGTTTCACTCATTCACGAGGAATACCCGACTGGCCTGTTGCGCTGAAATCTTGGAAACCATGATTTGGGTCGGTTGGAATGGAAAATGCAATATTTGAAATGATAGTACAGTGATGCGATTACAATGAGGAGGTGGAGCTATGCAAGTGTACCGTTGGTAGGTACTGACGGTGTGTATCGAAGGACAGTGTTAGAGAAGAAACAGTTCAATCGTCGTCGTCATGAATCTGCCGATGGTGAACATCAACGGCGACACGCAAAACAACACAACGTCAGTCAAAAGTCATAGGCCATAACGTGAACCCTCTCCCCAAGAGTTCGGTAAAGGCGCTTACAGCTTCAGTCAACTTCACCCACTCAGATAACCCTCGGAAGAACTCATCCTGCCCTTTCACGACCGGGTCGTCTGTCGTCCACACTTTGATCTTGTCAAAAGCTGCCAACGGCTTCAGCTGACGAACATCCACACGCTCATTCCTATCGTATATGTCCTCTTCCTCCGCTTCTTCGTTGTCATCGTCTGTGCTAGTGGTGGTCGAGAGGAAAGTGATGGATGTCGCGGTGGGTGTGAGGATGGATGATGAGGCTGATGAGGTAGCTAACGAGTGTGTGAGATCTGGGAGAGCTGCGATAGATGATGCTGGGAGGGGGACAAGTGGGACTGAGAATGCTTCTGTGGACTCCTCGAGTTCGATAGAGACAGCTTCAACAGCGGGCGTACTTTCTGAGTTCATCACGACGGCCGCAGTTTCTACCTCAACTTCAAGTTCAGCAGTAACCACTTCCCCATTCTCCTCATCGTCGTCGGAATCAGAATCGTCACTGTCCATCTTGAACTTGCCCACATGGAGTTTTTTCGCCGGCGGTTTCGCAGCAACGGCGGGTGCAGGTCGTTTCCTTGGGCTCCTCCTCAGACCAGACGAGTCTTCCATGACGACAGGAGCATTGTAGACGCCTGCTGGTGGTGCTGGCCTGGGTTTCGACGCGACGACCGCCTGACGCGTCCACTGCTGCGAAGACGAAGCAGGAGGTGCTTCCCAAACGACGCCCTGGTATCCCTCTGGAACCTTCAGATCCTGTCCGACCAGCAACCTTCCTCTGAATGATGACTGGTAAACGGGAGCTTCAGGTGTCGATGATTGGTGTGGGTGCACCATCATGTAGGTTGAAATGGGCGCTGGGCCAGAGTAAGCGATGTGGAAAGGCATGAGGGAGGGAGTTATACTTGGTGTCGATGACGAAGGTGCTACCAGGGCTGATTTCTTGGACATGGCTAGGATGGCGAAAGGAGGGGACGCGTTTTCTTACTCTGAGCTGGGTGACTGACCGTCGAGGATGTGACTTTTTTCCTCGGGCGTTTGGTTTGGGCACCCAACTGCATTTTGCTTTCCATTCTCAAGAAAACGAGGGCCAAGCTTGGTTTGTTCTGGATTATATAAAGGAGCTGGCTCTGTAGGTACTAGGAAATCTTAGCAGTTGAGGGAAGATGCAGTTTCCCCTGCACCTGGTACTTCTGTGCCTCGGCGCCGTCAGCGCAGCCCCAGGTCCCTTGCCCCTCTCTGGTCGAGTTTCTTCAGCGCCAGCAGTCACGCTGTCCTTTCCATCAGGATCGTCGGTCACATATACTGGATCGACGACTTCGTCCATCGACAAGTTTACGTCGATTCCATTCGCCCAGCAGCCTGTGGGCGACCTGCGCTTCGTACCTCCTCAGCCTATTCTCACCCCTACTGGCTCAACCACCGTCGATGCAACGGTTGCATCACCAGCCTGTCCTCAGGGTGGTTCTTCAGATTCAGAGGTGAGTATCTTTCCATGGTTCACCATCTCCAAAAAATGCGGTGCATTGGAATGCATTCGCTCGAGGCCTCTCCTCTGACACACAGTGGCGCTCCTTGTTTTGAAATATGAAACGTTTCGCGCAGTCCTGCCTCAACCTTGATATCTACCGCCCTACAGGAACAACAGCGTCGTCATTACTCCCTGTGATTGTGTGGGTGTACGGAGGATCGTTTACAGGTGGTCAGTCCTCAACGTACGACGGTTCCAACTTCATCAGCATCTCTGTGACTGGTTCGAAGCCAATACTCTACGTCGCCATCAACTACCGTCTTGGCCTACTCGGCTTCCCACAGGGTAACGGTCCGACTGATAATAATGCTCTCAACTTGGGCTTGCTAGATGTAGCGATGAGTCTCACTTGGGTTCAGAGTTACATCACTGAATTTGGAGGCGACCCTACCAAAGTAACTTTGGCTGGAGAGTCCGCTGGTGCAATCTTAGCTAGCATGATGTACTTCCACCCTCAGGCTACCACACTCTTCAGAGGCGCCATCATGCAATCTGGTGCCCAATCAAGGTGAGTCCAGCGAGCGATGTGATTTCATCATCGATGTCTCAATGCTCCACCTGCAGATCAAGCGCTAATTCTGCCTTAATGGCATCCGCTGCTGTCCACTTCAAACCGCAGTTACCCTCAGCTGAAGACTGGATCGACGATTCGTCAAGCAGACTATGATCTGGTAATTGCCAACCTGTCGTGCAACAATTACTACATGTCCCAGGCGTCGTCTCAGCTCACTTGGAACTGCGTCAAGAACAAGACTCTGACGGAACTGCTCGCCGCCCAGAGTGCTGTTGAAGCACAGGATTCAATCTATCCTTTTGGCCCTGTCATTGATGGTCCCTCTGGAGGATGGATCACAGAGGCTCCAAGCGTGCTACTCGCGAATGGCGAGTTCGCAAAGATTCCTTTCATGTAAGCAGCCTCCAACCTTCAACTGTTTCCCCACAATGTTCACTCATTCTTACTGGCCGATTATTGTTCCAGATCGGGTAACAACCTAGACGAAGGCACCTTGTTTGTCCCGACGACCTTCTCCACCACCGCCGACGTTCTTACCTACTTCGAGTCCACTTTCCCCGATGTACCTGCCATTAACAAGACGGCGTACACTGATCTTATTAACTTGTACCCTGATGATCCATCGGCGGGATCGCCGTTTGGGACGGGAACAGAGACATTTGGGCTGGGTACGGAGTACAAGAGGACAGCTGCCATCTTTGGTGATGCAAGTGTATGTTGTCTTCCAAAGACTCATTGTCCTCGCTTACTGTCTGACGCCTGTCTGTCTGTTGTTGATGGTTCCAGTTCCAAGCTCCTCGAAGGAATTTCTTACGCCAAGCGGTTGCCCAGTCGGTGCCGTGCTGGTCGTATCTCTTTGCAGAGCCAGCGGCAGTAACAACGGCGGCGCAGGGCGTAACCCACTCAACCGAACTTACCTATGTATTTGGTGCTGTTGCACTCGATACAACAAAGAGTACTGAAACGAGGATGTTGAGTGGACAGATGGTGTGTTTGGTTGATACCTTGATGTGACTTCGTAGCTCTCACTGATCGATCTTTCTGTTTTCAGATCGAGTACTGGATCAACTTTGCCGTTTACAACACACCAGATAGCACGGATTCACCTTCAACTACTCTTGGCTGTAAGTCGTTCCCTTCTTCACCAGTGACCACACATTCCAGCATTTTTGGCTTCTTGGCTGAGAACCATTGCCTCTTTCAGTGATCTCATGGCCCGAATACGGCTCAAGCCAAAACATGATTCAATTCATTGGTGGGAATTTGACCATTATACCAGACACATATCGATCCACTCAAATGGAGTACGTCTTCACTGACTAGCAACCCTCGCCTCTAGCTTCCTAAACTGATTGGTGCTCTCTGAAATTTCTCTCGTCCGTAGCTTCGTCGTTGGTAATGCCATCAGTTTTGCCCACAAAAAACGAAATAGTGACAAACGGAGCCGTCGACATCTCCCAAAAGGCCCAGCGCGTCCAAAACGAAGCCTGTTCGACAGAATTAATAGGGTCGGACGCGGCCTCGTTGACAGATACTCCAACGACCAACTCTCGCTGTAAATCAATCCCTTCAGGGGAAAAATTCTTGTACAAATCTTGTCGCTAAGGTTACAAAAAAAACAGACGTTGTCTTTAGATTCCATCACCTCCATCTTTCTGCTTTTACTGTATCCATAGTGGTACCCTCAGCACATACTATAGACCATCAAGATATTTAGCCACTACCTTAGATTCCAACCCCCCTTCTTCCCCATCTTTTAGACTGCTTTTCGATTTGTCCCATCTTCTAGATAGGCATTGAGTGATTTCATCAAATCACCTCTGCTCTCTCAGTTCTTAACCCAAAACGCCAGCTGCTTCTTCATCTCTGCAATCTCTGCGTCCTTCTTCCTGACAATATCCTCTAGCTCCTTGATCCTCGCCGACTTCTTTTCCTGTGACGCTTTCGCGGCTTTGAGAATCCTATCGTGCTTCGCTAGAACGGGCGTCAGCTGGTCGATGAGGGATTCGACGGGTGGTTGTTGGGACGCAGGCGAGAGGAGGGATGAGGACGGTGAGGACGTAGGACCAGTCATTTGCTGTACCAAGGAAAAGGGGTTAGTTCCCCCAAAGGTAAAGCCCATAGTGGTGAGATTGTACAAGCCTTCTTTGAAGGGGTCTGCAGCGGCGAACCGGTGGAATACTCGTCAAAGGCTCTTTTCTTTAAGCTAGACCCCAGAGTCTGATTGAAGCTTATACTCGACAGCTGTGAATCATCAAACTCTTCTCCAAAGTCCTCTTCTGAAGATGGCGCTCGTTTCAGTCGCTGACCCGGATCTTTGGAGAGAGACGACGGCGTGGGGGGGAGTGGTCTGCTTGACGAAGAAGAAGCCGATTGATGGTCTTCCAAGGAACCTAATCTGTTTCCTCCCCCTATTGCAATCTCATCTTCCCAAACTGTCCTCAAGAGACCGGGAAATAGATCAGCGTCGGTCGCCTGGCTTTAATCATTCAACGGAAGTCCGTACGAACCAAAGAATTTACAGGATTTTGGATCCTCTTTCGGGTGCTCACAGACCCAAAACCATCTATCAGGATTTGTTGCGGTCCTACTCTGTCTTCGGACTGCAGGCTGCATTTCAACAGTACAACGGTCAGTGTGAAGTCGACCAGCCGCTGCTAGAAAATCCAGTCGAGTGAAACGGCCAATGTACTCACCACACCTCCTTTACATTTACAGAGAATAACCCCATCTGGGCTGTAGGAAACCTTCACGGGTGCCTTGGATTTGCTGGGAGTTCGTGTCTGGCTCATCGAGGATACATTGAAAGTGGCCGTTAGTGGACTGAGAGCAATATGTACAGGATCGCTGGATTAAGTTCGAAAACCAACCACCAACCCAATGACGTGGCCATCGCCGTTTGATCTCTGAAGGGAAATAGGAGGGTTCGGCTAGTTGATCTTCTTCAAATGTGATCTGTGCGTTTCAGGCAGCAGAAGGAGAAGCGCTGAGCTCGATGCGCTCCATAGCCGTTTCCACTGGACAGCTCCTTCCTCTAGAATCCGAATACTCATCTGTATGGTATTATGCGAATTTCTTCTATAATATCTTCACAGGGGCGAAACCTCTGTACTGATTCTTCTGCGGCCCATTAGTAGCTCGATGGACCTAACTAACCTGAGGACCGGTCTTGCTCTGGACTAAAGCTCCCTTTCATCACTGAACTCAAGATTTAAGAGAGAGAGAAAAAGCAAAAGTCCATTAAGTTCACCATCAAGAAAGTCCCTTTTACTCGATCTCACTACCTCTCCTCCTTTGATATCCAGACAGCTATGGTAGATATTTTGTATGACGAATTTACGCTAGCTAGGACTTTTATGGTTTTGTAGCTGATCATACTGCTGCAGCTACTTAAATTTCCGTATCGGAGACGATGACTTTGATGCTTGGCTCTACCGTGGCCTTTGATATCGGCTGCCCACTCGCTTGACTACTTCTCCGTCAGCGTCAGCACTTCCGACGACCACTGTTGGTCCTCGAAAAGGTGGAAGAAAAGACGGCCATGTCCATCGCAACGCAGTTGGTCTCCAAAGTGCAAAGCGCGTTGCCGCAAAGATAATGGAGAAAAGACGATTGCGCCAGCTTGGATTACGGAGTATGATAGACCACTAGAACAGCTATCTCCATGATGTTATAGCCGTCTCGTTTCCTCCTCATCAATCACAAAGCAACAACGCTGCAACTTGTACATTGTTATATGCACGCAGCCAAGCCCATTCTATTTTTCCGTTACGCCGATCAACTCTGTTTAGATTCAGGCGAGAAAAAAAAAAGTCATTCGCGTCTTTGATTTCTTGATCTACCTCGGGCTGTTCTGACAGTATATCCCCAGCAGCATGTAACTTTCCCCAGGATTTATCATATTTTAGTGCGTAGAAAGCATGGGAAAGCGATGAAGCGGTGTTGTTGTGTTTTGATGTTTGTCACACGGCGCTTTGAGGCAGAGCCGATCATCCAGACGGGGTGACCAACCAACCGTCAAAACGACTACCCACGCTCATTTATAGACTCCTTTGGCCATTCCCTTCTTTTCCTACCAGCCACCCTCTCCCTCCCCTTTCCCTTCGACCCTAAGCCATGGCCTCACTCGCAGCTGCCGCGTTTATCGTCGCAGGTCTCATTAGCAGCACGAACGCCCACGCGGGGTGCCATGGACAAGAGCTGTCGAGGAGGAATCTGGGTATGACTGGTTTACCAAACAAGAGAGATTCTCCATCTCCCGAGGCTACTCAGGCTGCGATATTGGGTGAGTAGACAACTTCAGCAAGGGGCCGAGCGGTCGTTCTCTTAGCTCGGCGAGGGAGACCTTCTCTTTGCCATGATTTGGAATGAACCCGCGATTGCTTTCATTCCTGATATCGTGAAACTGATTGCTGCTATCTGACACACTTCAGGTGCTGATAACGAATGCAACTACTACAATTTCGACTATTCGGGAACCACTCTGCCCCCCAGCGACCAGATAGCCAGCATCGTCAGCGGTGACACCACGGCGTCAGCCCTCTTCGCAACCATCAACTCTACCGTCAGTTCAAAACTGCCCAACATCCAACCCAGAGGAACTCCCACCGGAAACTGGGGTCAGTACTACTCCTCATCTTATTCTCTCCCGTCGACGGGCGGCGAGAGCGTCAGCGTTCGTATGTCTTCCCTTTTGAGCGAGATTACTAACCTGGTGTTTGTTTTTGTGGATTTCTCTGGCTCTCAGCGGGCGTTACCTACACGCCTACGACAGATGTCTGCTGGTGGACCTGGGACGAGTGTGACACTCCCAGCGCTTCGACCGGCCTAGAGACAGACATCACCACCGTGCCCGAGGTGAGCGCCCGGCCTTTTACTTGTTTACCACTTCGGTCTTTGTTTTTATATGGCGCCTCGTCATCGAACTGAACATCCTTCCGTTATCTTTACTTCTAGCCCAACACTTATGGTCTCACTTACGATGACGGCCCCCTCTGCAACCACAACGAATTCTACAACCTCCTTGCCAACCTCAACCAAAAGGCCACCATGTTCTACATAGGCTCAAACGTCTGGTCGTGGCCTCTCCAGGCCCAGAGAGGAGTAGCAGATGGTCACGAAGTGAGTTTGATCTTCTCTGCAACATCGACGACGACTTGAGCCACGCGCAGTAGTTACCGATCTGTCCACGATGTTGATTTTCTCGTCTTTCCGCAGCTGGGTGTTCACACTTGGAGTCACAACTACATGACTGCACTCTCGAACGAACAGGTGTTCGCAGAACTTTATTACACGAAGCAGGTCATCAAGAAGGTCACTGGCGTCACTCCAACGAGCTGGAGACCACCCTATGGTAAATGCTACTTTTTCACCAAATTGTCCTCTAACCACCTCTTACTAACCTTTTATTTTTGCAACAATTCGGCAATTCGGTAGGTGACATTGACAACAGAGTCAGAATGATTGCCTCCCTCTTGAACTTGACTTCAGTTCTCTGGTCTGATGATACGGTGCGTGTCGAACTCGAACTCCTCCCTTTTTGACTGCTCTGAATTCCAAATATTGACCAATTGCCCTTTTTATTTGCCTTCTCTCAGGCTGATTGGACCCTAAACAACGGCGTCGCGACGAGTGTCATTGACGCCAACTACCAGACCATCATCAATCAGAAGAACGCAGGGCAGTATAACGGCGGTAATGGCCCCGTTGTGCTCTCGCACGAGATCTCCACTCTCACCGTCGACGAGGCGATGGTTTGGGTGCCCAAACTTCAGGCTGCCTTCGCACACGTCGTCCCCATCTGCGTCGCTTACAACCAAACAATGCCATATCCCGAAACCAACTACACCTTCCCTACCTTTGCACAGTACGCTGCTGGTCTCACAAACCAGTCTGTCCTCCCCGCTGTCGCGTCCTCTTCATCCGCCGTCTCTGCCGCCCCGTCTGGATCTGCCCTCGGCTCAGCTTCGTCTGTCGCAGCTCTCATCTCTGCTTCTAAACAGAGTACAACTGGTACCGCTGTCGGTGCTGCTGCCTCTGGCTCACCCTCAGCAACAACAACCAAAGCCAGCGCTGGCGAGAGAACTGCCTCCGTCTCATCCTTCGCTACTATAATGTTCTTTGCCTTCCTTCTTGCTTGCTTTTAGATTATGTTCGCTTCTGTGTCAGAAAAACTTCTGCCTCATACCTGCTTCTTCGTTCAATGTCGTTGCTTTTCCCTTGTCGTTCTGAGGCTGTTTGACCATAGAGAGCTGTATTCCTATATTTTAATCACGTACTTTACAGTAAACAAAGTAGCTATAGTGTTTGATAGAGATTACTTTCCTGATGGCCTGCCAATTTGAGAAAGTTGCGATCCCCTATCCTACATACGCCCAGAGTCGCAGAGGTGTTGAGAATAAGATATCTCCTTGAACCTGAATTATGTAAACCCATCAGTTTGAACATTGCACCTAGAGATATTGGAAGATGCGGTAATTCTTTAAGTAATCAATTGCACCTGAAACTCTTCAGGTTCGATGGGCTAACTGGCCTCTTTCTCTCATACCATTAGGGAAGACGAGAAAGTCTTACATATGATTTGTCTGTTTATGTGAGGTTCCAAACTCGTTGAGAGAGAGAGAGAGAAGAACCAGAAGAGGTAGAATATGTGAAACAAGCATCATCGAACCACTATATACACTGTTCTATCAACCGTTACTGTCCTAGTTACCTTTGAAAGCTGTTGCGATCCCATCCTTGAACCTCTCCCTAATTGCACCTCGCTGCAGCTTCATCGCACCGCTAACGAGTCCAGTCTCCGGAAGCCATTCAATGGGTGTCAATATGATATCTGAAAGAGTTTCCATTTTTGACAACCCTGCAGCCTATTGAGAGGTACAAGTCACTTTCAGCAAGTATGAAGAGGACAGTAATTGAAGTATCTCACCTTGCCGATAGCGTTGGCGCTCTTCAAGATGGCGACCTTGGTTGTTAGTTCCGAACATAGTTCTTCGAAGGATTTGGTGGGCTTCGCACCCAATAGAAGCCTCAGATTTGCTTCATGGGGTACGACTAGGGGAAACACAAGAGAGTGAGAAAGCTTTGTCAATATGACACCCAAGTTCTTCGAATGCTTACCGACGGCGATGGGTTGCGAGCTAGATACAGAACCTGCGTCAGCGATATACTTCACAAACAATGAAGTGACTACTATACTCACTAGTCACTCTGAGCCAGGATACACAAGCTCATAATCTGAGGACATGATCGATATATAGATTCTGGTCGGAAAGTCATTCGTCAGCACCTGCAGAATATGTGAACAGACCCTGAAGGATACCCACCAAGAGATTCAATCGCTACGTATTCACCCCCACTCAACTTGATCAAGTTCTTGACTCGATCCACGATCTCAATCGTCCCATCTTTGTTCAACCTGGCAATGTCGCCTGTCTTGAACCAACCGTCCTCCGTCCATCCTTCAGCGGTGTTCTTCTCGTCCTTGAAGTAGCTCGAGGTGACTGATGGACCGCGAACGAGGAGCTGGCCGACGGGGGAGGGAGCTGTTATGAGGTAACCTAGTTCCGATTCTGAAACGATTTTCATCTCCAGCGATGGGACCGTGGTTCCAACGATTCCAGTTCGATACAGCGGTGGAGTGAGGCTGCGACAACGAGTGTTAGTCTAGTATGGCATTTGAGGTTCAGAAACTTACATGGCAATCATGAGACATTCAGTAGATCCATCTACATAGAAGAATTGAAGAAATGTTTCGTTAGCGTTTCATAGAGCATGAGAACTCGGGTATACTCACATCCTTGCAATACTTGTACAACAACATTCGTCAGCCAATCCTGCGTAGTCTCGGCCAAACTCGCACCTCCAGACATCCCAATCCTTAGCCTTCCTCCCATTCTCTCTCTTAACTTCCCGAAAATGACTTTGTCCGCGACAGCTCCCAAGACGGGAACTTTCCATCTCTTCAAGAAAAGTGCTGTCGAGAATGCCGTCGATAAAACAATTCCTGCTTCTGCCAGTCTAGCAAGCAGTCCCTTTTTGATCATCTCAAAAACTGCAGGAACGCCGACGAGAATTGTTGGCTTGTAACAACGAAGGCTGTTCCTCAGAAAAGTGTATTCAGTAGAAAACTCCGGTTTCTTCTGCGAACATGGCACTCACTCTCCAGGGCAGTCCTTCATGTTGAGATCAGTCAGTGTCTTCACTCCGCCGTATCTAGCAGCGGATTCCCAAGTCAACCCAGTTCACAAAAGGGTGTCAGCAGAGAACTCACCCAATCGGAACACCGTACCAGAAGTACGTCAATTCCACCATGAGCTCAATAATGTGACTCAGAGGTAGATACCCCAGGTACATGTCGTCCGGTAAGATATGTGGTCCGAGCAGTACCTCGCAGCCTCCCAACGCAGCTGACAGGTTCGAGTGTTTGATTACGACCCCTTTCGGTGGACCCATTGAGCCGCTGGTAAACATGATGCAAAATGTATCCTCTGCTGATGGCCTGTCGGACTCCGTTAGAGATGTTGATGAGGATTGACCGAGAAGTTGGAGCTCCGCCAGGGTCATCACTTTGATACCTGGCGAGGCTGACGTTATTGAGGACTTCGCAGCGGTGAGTTCATCTTCTGATACAGGTGAGTCGATAATGATGGTTTTCAATGAGGGACAGCTCGGAAGGATTCCCACCAACGTTGGCAACAGCGATATCTGCGTGAAAGTCGCCACGCATTCCGGAAGAGTGATAGAATGCTGGAGTCCAGCTAGAATGGGATACACAATAAGCTTCATTCCTTCTTAAATGACATACACAGTGCTTACCAGGCCCTAGTGTTGCATATGCAGTGACGATAGGCAGCGATAATGAGGCGCAAGCTTGAGTGGGAAGTACGGTGGAAGAAATTGTCAACAGAGAGACAAGGAGCAAAAGGTTCTGACATTACATACAGTGTGCAATGACCTGCCAGCTCAAACTGTGGCCATTGAAGCATCAGTCCACACCCTAAAGGCGTATGGGAAACTTCACTAACCAAGTGTTTGCGAAGATGTTTACGTATCCCTTCTCTTTCCCTACAACCTCCTTCAAACCTTTACCAACTGAGTCCACTATCTCCCCAAATTCAGTATAGCTCGTCCACGTAGGCTCAGCCAGTCGGTACGTCTCCCACTTTTTGGTTTCCTCCCTCTCTATGCCGTCAACCACCTTCTTGACCTTCTTGTCCTCGTTGACGACCTCTAGAACCTCTCGAGTTCCAAAAGCAGGCTTAGATCTATGCCTTTGGATACAAGAAGCTAGGAGCGCAGGTAAAGTAGTGAGAGATTCGCCGTTCAATGATGAGGATGAAGGTGAGGATATAAGTTGATCTGGACTGAGAGACGACCTGATAATGAGGGACTCTCCCTCTTGGACCACGACTGATACTGGCTTCACATACACCATCTTGAAGGACAATTGTCGTTGGGAGGCTAGAGGGAATCGTCGTCAGTCAGATCGCTCGCAGAGGGTCTCGATCGCCGGCCTTTGGCTGATCAGATCACAGTGGCGGTTATCGGGATTGAGATAGTAGAATGGGCTTGCAATTGAACAGTGTGTAGCGATTCCGAACATCATAAATAAATTTACAAGCTTTTAGGTGAAGAAATACACAACACGTTTGCTGCGATGCGCTTAATTTCATTACTGTCTCTCCGCCGTGCTTATGTTCATGAGCGTCTCCCAGTACTTGACAATAGCAGAACCATCTTCCTTGCCCCAACCAGCAGCTTTACTCATCAGGAATGTCTGGTGGACCGAGCTTCCCAAGAACAAAGGTAGGCTGATCTTCCTAGCTTCGTTGAGGACCTTTGTGAGGGATGCAGTGAATGCGTCGACGGTCGTATCAGGTGAGGCAGCAGAATGAGATCCTTTGAGGATGTTTAGAGTGACGGAAGCGAAGGCTGTTGAGGTTCCAGCTGCTGCGAGGACGATCTCAACGACTTTGGCGCCGTCCATTCCAAGGGCTGTTGCAAAAGCGACAGCTTCAGCAGCAGCAGCGATGTTAATAGCAGTGAGAAGCTGGAATATATTTTAATTCAGCTTGGTGTGTGGTTACAAGTTTGGGCGGGGATCTCACCTGGTTCACTAACCAAATTTTTCCACTTGCGCCTTCACCGTCTTCCTTAATCACAAGCTCGTCGCTGACTTCCTCACCTTCAGGCGATACAGCTGACTTCCCTCCAAAGAATTCATAGATCTTAGCAACGCTGCTGTCATCCAGGCTTCCGAATCCAGCGCCTTTACCAGCGATCAGCATCTGCTCCGCAATGGAGGCGAGAGGAGCAGCGAATGGTGTCGCTCGAGAGGTGGTAGCGATGATTCCAGCGTCTTTGAGCATGATTGTGAGTGCAGATTCAACACCGCCCGATGGATCAATCACTCGCCCGCCTCGGTTGTCAACTGGAGTGAAACGAAAATGTTTCAGTATGGCAACGCTATCAAAGGTTTCAAGTAGCGAATCGACGCACGCATCCAACTCCAACCAGAAGATTTCTTGATAACTGCTCGAGTCTGCTTCGTTGATAGTCCGAGAGAAGCAGCGAATGCAAGTCCTTCACACACTCCAACGCAGTGAGTCGCGGCGAGAAGTTGGTGAACCTTCGACGAGACCAGCTGGTGAGTAATGCTCATGTCTCCGAAAACAAAATTATTGAACGTACCATCTTGTATCTGCTTCCATCACCGCAGCCTGTACCGAATGTGTAGAGCTTTCCAATAGGCGCCTGAGTGACTGCCTTGAGGATTGGCAAGGCAGCTTCAATGGCGGAAGGAGTGGACGAAGCCATGACCGATAGCGTTCCATCAGCAGCTCTCTTAGCTCCACCAGAAACCGGACTGTCCACAACCTGAGCAAGAAACAGTGAAAACAACAGTACAAGAGGTGAGGCGGGGTTCATAGGGTGAGGTTGCAATGAGCGGTGAAGCGGCACGACGTACCGAAATGCCTTTCCTAAGTGCATCTATCTTCTGTCCAAACTCGAGCATGAACCCAGGTTCGACAGTGGAGAAGACTATGATGACAGCTCCATCTTTCATTGCTGAGGCAGCCTCACCAGCACCGAGGAAGAAGTCCTCGACCTGTGCTTGGTTGACAACCATGAGGCACACAAAGTCACACCCTAAGACGAGCTCCTTGGGCGTTGAACAGGGTGTTGCGAGTGGTGAGAAAGAAGCTACTTTCTTTAGTGATGGACCGTACGGATCGAAGACCTATGAGAAAGGAGTGGAAGCAGTATAAGTCAGGACCAGGTGACATTACCTAAAGTGTGTACTCATATTTAGAACGACTTACTCGAAGAGCATGACCTTGGGAAAGCAGTTGAGTAGACATTCCAGCTCCCATAGAGCCTAGTCCAGCGAATCCTATGGCTGGTGAAGAAGTTGAAGCAGGCATGGCAGAGTTCGGGAAGGCAAGTGGGGATGTAGAGGTGAAAAGGTTGGTGTTTGTCAGAAGACTAGTGCTAGTGTGATAGTAAACTATCAAGAGAATAGAGAGAATGTGTTGATTGGAAAAGACGGAGAGCTTGCTGAGATTTTCGATTTTTGATAGGATGACATAGGCCGGAAAGCGCTGAAGCGGCCGGGTTCAATCAAAGTACTCAGTCCCGATCTACTGATGAACTTTCGTCTTTAACGGCGTGAAATTGTACCGCAGGGCATTATACGGTGTGGTACATAGTGATTCAGGTGAATTCTGACCAGGATGGATTTTTGTACAGATTCAATCCTTTGTTTATAATTTTTCGGTCCCTAGAAGTGTGGCACCATTTTCAACAGCATGGAGAGGCACAGTTGCCATGGATTGATCTAGATTACTAGAATTGATGGTCACACCGTGAGAAAACATTGCAAAGAATGCGTCACGTCGTGACCTCTCGAAATTAAACAGCGGACAACTTGTCCGCGACTCCAAAAGTGAGCGACAACCTAGACTGTAGACGCACCACATGGACCTTGGGATCTTCAGACAAGTTCTACTCGGTCCTTTGCATCTCGTGGAAACCAAGGATGGAAGCCCATGCGAAAGTATCCACTGCTCTGGTTTAACGTTAATTTCGGTCGCAGTAACTGTTCGCGTCTCCGGTCCTTCCTTTGCTGTCATATACCTCCTTCCTCCTTTTTCCGTTGTGCCCATTGGAAGCTTTCCCTTCTACCGTCCTGAAAAAGCCGCCTTCGGTTCGTGTCCAAACACTTGGCAACACTGACGGACCTGCGTCTACCGTGGGAGCCGTCTCCAGAAGCCTGGACTTGGCTCGTCGCATTCAGTTGCGACGCATGTTGACTCCCTTGGAAGATGTCCGGACATTATCAAGGTTTGCGAAAGAGCACTTCCGCCAGCGATCCGATTGGGAAACCTTGGCTAAGAAGCTGTGTCTCAGAACTTATTACGCCGGTCCAATGTAGCGCCAAAGGGCAGCACGAGAGGAAGCGGAACTTTTTGAGGTCCAAAAGGGCTGGGCACAAACTCTAACAAACATACTGATCAGAAGGACTGAGTTGCGTGGTAATGTCGTTCCGGTGGGAAAAGCAGATCATGTGAGTGTCTTGTTTATAAAATAATTTGCTTCCTTTACCAAGCCAAAGAGCCTGAGGCAAAAGTTCCTGGATTACAGGAGCTCCTTATAAAGCCTGCTCACCGGCCCATGGGGTCCCCTCTTTCTCTTCTTCTCACAAAGGCTCACCCCAACAAAGCCAGTAAAGCTTCAGTGTTTCCCTCTCCCTTCCCCCCAAGTCACAACAAATCAACACTACTACTATGGAAGACATCAACAAGGATGATCCCTCCAAGAGAGAGGTAAACCACCTCGAAACCACCAACAGTCTCACGTTCGATGACTTCGAGTACATTCCAGGTAGTGTTGAGGAGAAAAAGCTCGTCAGAAAGATCGACATCAGGTTGCTTCCAATGATCTGGGTAAGCCTCCTGTTTTGCTCTCAAGTCGCTCGTCCTCCTCATAGCTTGCCTGACTTTCTTCTTATTTTGAATTTATCCAGATCATGTATGTTTTCAACTACATCGACAGAACCAACATCGTGAGTCTTGACTCTTTCGCCTCTCTTCGCCGCCCCATCTCCCCGCACTCACCACGTTCCCTCCTGTGATCGCATTCTAGGGTAATGCTAAGACCGGCGGTATGCAAGCCGAGCTCAAACTTTCTTCGTCTGACTACTCTCTAGCTCTCAGGTACGTCGGGCTGTAATTCCCATCGTGGCTTCGAATGTCACGCTAACTTCCGCGATCGACTTTTCGTAGTATCTTCTTCGTCGGTTACCTCTTGAATGAAGTGTAAGCGTATCTTCTATTCTTTTTAAAGCTTTCTGCTAACTCTGAGGTCAAACTTCTAGCCCAATGAACATGATTTTGACCCGCTCTCGTCCCTCTCTGTTCCGTGAGTCCATTTTTTGTCTTTGCACCAATGATTTCCGCTAATCATTCAGTATCATTTTCTAGTGCCAACAATCATGATGGTTTGGGGAGCTATGAGTGTTGGAGCTCGCGGTATTAACAACCTTGCTGGTCTCGTCGCATGGAGATTCATGCTCGGTATCGTCGAAGCTGGTTAGTGTCCGATCTCGTTCCAGTTGTCAACCGCTCGTCCTGAATTTTACTTCCACTTCTTAGGATTTTTCCCTGGTGTTCTACTCCTCTTCTCCACCTGGTATAAGCCATTCGAGTTCGCAAAGCGAATCGCCTTCTTCTACTCTGCCTCCCTCGTCTCTGGCGCCTTTGGTGGTATCCTTGGAGGTGTCATTACTTCCTACATGAACGGCTTGGGAAACACTCCAGGATGGAAATGGGTAAGTATCATATTAAGTCTTGATTCCTTGGTGGATTTTGGTGACTTACTAAGTCGTTCCTCTTCTATAGTTGTTCGTAATTGAAGGTCTTGCCACCTGTGTCATCGCTGCTGCTGCCTACTTCGTTCTCCCGGATTTCCCACAGAACACTTCCTGGTTGACTGAGAATGAGAAGAAAGTAAGTGATTTACCGGTAACTTTGGGGTCGATTTCCAGGTACTGACTCGCTTTCGCTGCTCAGTTGGCCATCATCAGACTCGTCGACAGCAAGGACGGCGGTGAACACATCTCCCACATGCAGGCCTTCCGTCTTGCAGTTGTCGACTGGAAAACCTGGGCGTTTGCTCTTGTCTACTCCTTGATCAACGGCTCAGGTGAGTTATCTCCACAGTCCTACGCAGAGGATGCACACCTTGCGCGTTCCCTGCTCACACCATTCTTTGATCTTTTCTCAGGAACGATCTCTTACTTCTTCCCAACGTGAGCCTCTCCTGCTTTCTGCTCATAGCCGCGCTTGTCCATTCCTTCTTAACGGGTCCCTTTTTCAACTTTAGCCTGATGACTTCTCTTGGCTACAAAGGAAGAGACGCTCAATTCATGACTGGTAAACAACCTTCTCTTTCAAGTTAGAATATGTATGGGGACACTAACTGAGACTCTTCTTATCACAGTCCCAATCTACATGGTCTCCCTCGTCATCTCCGTCTCCATGGGTTTCGTGGCCGATAAGTTAAGAGAGAAGGCATACTGTTGCTCAGCCGTCAGTTTGTTCTCTGGTGCCATGTTCCTCGCCTGCGCTTTCATCAAGAACAACACGGCACGATACGTCCTGATGTGTTTCGGTGGTGGAGGTGTGTTCACGATTTATCTTCTCAAAATGACTATATTTGAGTGCTGACAGCCTTTATTGTCGTTCTGAATCACGCAGGACTCTGGTCTGCCATCCCCCTCTTCCTTGGGTGAGTTCATCACATCTTACCGCTTCCTCTTCTACTCTCTCCGCTGACCCATGCTTGTGGTGATCTTGTACAGTTACTTCGCGACTAACTTCCAAGGTCGTGAGAAGAGAGCTGTGTGCATTGCTCTCATTAACGGAATTGGTGAGTCTGGTTCCTATTGCGCGCTCAAGGTTTTATACTGACATAATGTTTTTCTCTTTTTTTCCAGGTAACTTAGCTTCTGTTTACGGATCCTTCATTTGGCCATCCACGGATGCTCCACAGTACAGTGAGTTCTCTCGCTCTTCGACCCGCTCAGACTAGTTGCTGATCACAATTCTCACTGCGTCTATCTCAGGATCTGGTTTCGCTGCTACCTGTGGATTCATCTGGGGAGCTTCCATCGTCTGCTTCTTGTGCCGATACAAACTTGGTAGCACCAACCAGGCCGATGATGCCGTTGATGAGGCTCACAGACAGGCTGCGATCGACAGGCGTGAGAAGATGGGTGTTCAAGAAGCTTAGAAAGATGGCTCTTTGTTCCTTTGGTCTCGTCTGAAGTGTAATAAATGTAGTGTAAAGAGTGTAATTGGTTTAGGTCAATGGTATAATCGCCTCCCATCAATACTTGTTGGACTAAGCAAGGAAGACTCAGAGCTTAACGCGCAGTCGTTCCACAGAGGCTCTTGTTAATTACAAATATAGTATCCGTCACTATGTATTGATAAAGAGGGTTCGTCCACTCTACTTCATCTCCCAGATCCATCAGCGTTGCGAATGGGTGAGAGCAGCGACGGCGACAACTTTCTCTGCTTTTCCAGCGCCCCTCAACTGCATATGGGCGTACTCCCAGTGCCCACGCGTCTTCCTGTTTGATCCGAATCGTCTTGCTTCTTGTGGAGAGACTGTTGTTACCAATGTCCGATCATATCGCAAGCATGACACCACCATACCCTCGAGCTACGCCCCTCGTGATACCTTCTTGGGTGTGAGAGCTCGAGGATTTGTACAAGCTTGGCCATTGAATAGAGAGATTGTTGGAATCTATTGTGGGAAGAGCCAGAAATACGGTCGTGGTTGCGTACGAAGTCCAATTGTGGCTCGCAACGGCGACCTCACTCGCAAAAAATGGAATCAAACAGCATCCTCGAAACGGTTGAACCAGCACCCACCGACCAGGAGGAGAAGCAGGGAAACGCATCTGTGGGCCAGCACCGGGAATCAGCTCCTTCCAAAGTCGGATCAAGCTCGATCTCGCAGGTCTACAAAGCTTTTCTACAGAAAAACGCTGATGCTGTCGCGACATTTGAATCTACTGTGAGATCAGCTACATATCTGCTACCAGGTAGATTTGAAGGGGCTGAGATTGCTAGTGAAGGAGGTGAGTTGCTCGTCCATATCTCCCTTTGCTGTTGAAATGGCGCCGCTGACTTCGTTTACCGGACTCTTCTTTTTTTTCCCCACCAGTGTTCACGGCCCTGACTCTACTAGGACACTTGAATACCTCTATTTTGTCTCCTATATCGTACAAATCATCACCGACCACGCTCCAGCAATCCTTGGTGGAGAAGCTGACTCCTC
Organism: Krasilnikovozyma curviuscula; assembly: GCA_014825775.1. Taxonomy (NCBI): domain Eukaryota; kingdom Fungi; phylum Basidiomycota; class Tremellomycetes; order Cystofilobasidiales; family Mrakiaceae; genus Krasilnikovozyma; species Krasilnikovozyma curviuscula. The sequence goes on from MVAQ01000028.1 coordinate 41,095, forward strand.
ACGACAGGTACACTCAGGCCTGGTCGATTCATTCGAAGGTATACAAGAGGGTTTCGAGAAGCTTGGTACTGATTGGATACATTGAGCTTCTGATTGAGATGCTCGGAAGAAGGAGGTGGAACAAGATCGGATGGAAGGGCGGGAAGGAAGGCGGAGGACGAGTCCTCATCGGAATTGAGAGCGTAAAGTGAGTCGTTCCTCTGTACAACTAGTACCCGCAGGAGCTACACTAATATTGACGTTGCTGCATACTCTCAGAACTTTGCTTCGTTTTATTCTCTTACTCATCACCCGCCGACCACTCATCACCCCTCCAACGCCGTCTCACGAACCTTCACCGTCCACCTCTCAACCTCCAGCACCCTCCAATCAGTCCCGTACAGATCCTATCAACACAATTTTACTCCCTTCCACCTTGTACTCTCACTCGATAACACCGCCAAAGGAGCTGATTGGTCCGCTGAACGGCCCGTCAGAATGGACAAGCGAACTGATTGACATTTCGAGAGGTTTGGTCTATGGTCAGTCGCACTTTACCTCATTCACACCTTTCATGGTTCTGTCCTGATTTATTATTCAACAGTCTCGCTCCTCCACGCCCTTACTCAACGTGAAAAACGTTACTCGACAACCATCCCATTAGCAGTCTCAATATCCCTCACCCTTCTCTCCCATAAATACCTCTCCAAGAAACCAGTGACAGTACTAGAGCGAGAAGAAGCATCTATCAGGAAGAAGAGGATGGGAATGTGGGCATTCAGAGGTGTTGTTTGGGATAGCTTGACTAAGTGAGTGCCTGCGTTCTATCTCATCTTCGACTCTCCTCGAGCTGACCTGGCTTTCTTTATCGATCCACGCAATAGACCTGTGCTCGAATCTTTCATTTCAAAGACTGAGAACATCCCAATCGTGAATCTGGTCACGAATTTGGCGTCAGATTACATTCCGGTTCGTCGACCTTTGCTTATCTAACCTCTATGGCCTTGACTAACGATCTTGCTCGCCAATAAACAGCTTGTTGACGATTATTACTGTAAGTTTTAACATATATAAGACCTTCTCTTCTATTGAGTTTTCTCTGACCAGCTCGATATCTCTCGCAGATTACACCGCTGATTGAAAACATCTATTGACTTGGTGTCATCATCTTATCCAATATGTAACAGTACAAGTTGTTGTTTGCCAATCTAATTAATGAGCTATCCCATTAAACCGAAAGGGTTGGCTGCAACCGAAGCGTTTCCATGTGTCAACTTGTCCTCTGTTGTCATCTTATTGCCGGCGGCTTTTCCTCTAAAAACAACATTTTGCGATGCGTCCTAAGAGAAGGAGCTGGCGCAATTGAGTATCACTCAAGAGAAAATGAAAAGCACTTCTGAAGCTTTGTTGCAATGGTATCTCTGTACTCTAATTGAACTGTAATGATCTTTTGTTTTCAAGGGTCCCACCAAGCAACGGCGGTCATTTCAACACACTAGCTTGCAGCTGCAGTTCCATCTTGAGGGACCAACGACAACCATCTCATCCAAAATCTAAACCTCTCATATTAAATAGTGATGCAGTATCCTCGAACTGAGATTAAAGCAGTGAGTTCCTTATACTTCCAACTCACACCTCCCAGGAGCCTGACCCCCCTCCCCTTCCTTTCTACTCTTCAGATCATTCGACAGATCCACACGCCTTACTCGCTTCACAGTCTGACTTCCACCATCTCACAATATTACTCTAGCCATATCTCCCTCGTGCTTCCGTGGATGAGAACGAAAATCAGGGGTAAAGAAGCGGTGAGGGCGGTTGAGGAGATCAGGTTTTTAGTGTTTGCGGGGGTCAGGTTGGAGGTTGAGGGCGTTTGGTGGGGGGAACTTAATGACATGTGAGCTTTCTGATAGATATTATAGGTCTAAAGAAGGAGAGGAGGGAATGGATCGGATTAACATAGCTCACGGGCTGATACCACCATATTCTTTGGTTGGTGGTAGAGATGGATCTAGTTACCAATCTGTTGTCGTTGGTAACTCTCATCAAATTTTTCTCGCCTACGTGTATTACTCAACTGATCTGCTCGATTGTGGGTGATCAGAGTTCAAAAAGCACGTCCAACTGAGACACGTACCTCTTTCAGCATCTCTCAACCCTGTGTGCTCATCTCTCTTATCTCATCCTCCAGAGGAACAAAGAGCTGACAGATATTATTTATTATCGACTCGCAGACTATTCCCGTCAATCAACAATCGAAGATGACTCTAGTCAAAGCCCCTTGCGACAAGAAGTGGAAGATCTGCTCCCAGGAAGACAGTCGCACGCCCCCTTCTCTTTGCCCTTGTTTCCCTTTGGATCATCTCACTAGCATTTTCTTTTCTAACCCTCTCCTTAGTACGATTCGATCCACACTTAGCAACGCTCCTCATCCTGCTCGTAACATACATCACCTCGATCCTCCTCCACCTCCTGCTGAGTATCCACTCCGTTTTGATCCGCTCGTCCAAATTCCTCGGAACAGAGGCGTACTTCTTTTCCTTTGTTGGAGCGGTGACGAGGATTTGGATCTACGCGGGGGTCATTGGTGGACTGAGACGACACAAGTGGGTTTAAGTTTCTGCGGTGTGAGAGGTCTCCTTCTTTACACCTGACGCAGAAAACATACTTGTTTTCTAACATGTGGACATTGCAAGGTTCTTGTACCGCGACAACTCCGCCGAGATCTATCTCACCATTGCGGCACCGTACCGCTACGCTGAGCAATCCAACCTAAGTAAGAGCACAGTTTTAGCCGTAATCTTTTCTCTAGAAATCTGTAGAGGATGACAATAATCACCTCCAGATCGTGTGTATCGGTCCCTGTCTTCCTGCTCTATCATGTTCACAGCGAGCGACATCGTCCTGCTCATCCCAGGATACAAAATGACTCTATCAGGGAGAGGTCTCAAGGGATCTGCATATCCGTGAGGTTGAGTAGTCGCAAGTGAGCGAGAAATAGAGTAAAGTGGTGAGGTGAAGCTGCCGAACGTACTACTGGCCTTTGTTGGAGTTGTCGTCATTCGTGATCCACCCTGATGCATGATAGAATGTCCTAGTTCTCTTAACTCAGCTAACTGTCGTTCCCTAGCGTTGCGGCCCGAATACAGAAGACCAGGTGAACAACTCCGGCTTGGATCTCCTATCCTTTCGAAACTCATTTGACTCGCCTGTTCAACCTCTTTTGCTCAGCCTTCTGCTCCTTCTCAGCCTGCTTGGCATGCTTCTTGGCTGCTTCGATACCCATCTTCTCAATCTTCAGCTCCTCCTTCTCAATCTTCCGTAGTTCCTTTGGTGTCATCCAAAGCTCGTCCTTCCCAACAGCTTTTGGCAACGGTCTCGAGAATGATGAAGAGTAGCTTCTGCCAGGACTGCTGGGAGAGAACATTCTCCACAAGATTCCCTTCTCCTCTGGTTCTGAGAAAGCCCTGCTTCTTGAGCGTTCGAAACTTGGTCGAGCAGCATCGGTATCAATGAATCTTCTTCCTCCTCCCTTAGGTGTGATTGCACCTGAGCGAGCAAGCTCTACTGCTTCATCTGGCATCTTGGATTGTGGTTTGGGCTGCCGAGAAAAAAAAAACCAAGAAACACTGCTGCTCGGGTGGATGGTCCCTTGGTAAATGCAACTCAGCTCCTCATCTCCCCGACCCGCAGTCTGTTCCTCTACACCTTTTGGGATATTAACTGTATTATTGCGGAGCCTAATTTCTGCCTGTTTTTTGGAATGGGATGCCACTGTACCTGGACGTGACGTGTGTTCGTCCGAGGTGTTGTCTCCATTTGTTTTGATTTTATCGCATTCAATCTAACTGGTCTACTAAGTACGTTTCAGGACGAAACTGGTTTCCGAGTAGCTCCAGGCTAGCTCCTTCATTAAAACTCTGATGTAAAAGCACGGTGGAGTCACTGGAAACGGTGAACTCCTGTTTGACTGACGCTGTTGCTGAGCTGAGTTTGCGCGGAAAGTCGCGTCATCGAATATCATGCTCATCTTTAGGTCATCAAAAGGAACAGGGCTGGATACAGTCCTTCTCAACCTCAAACTACATCTTTTAACATTCTTCAGTGCAGAATCAATTCAAAATATGGCTCACATGAAAGAGAAATTTACAGTCAAGGTAAGGCAAACAAGGAAGTGCTGCCGAAGAATTTCACCACAGCTGATGAGATCTGCTTATCACCACTTCCCAAAAGCTCAAGGGAGTTTTTCATCCGAATGTGAGAGACAGCGATGCAGATAAGGTAAGTGTTACACTGCGTCACTCTGGAAAGATGTAGGAGTGACTTCTTCTTTGACGACCTGCAGATGGCTGGAAGTCCGTCATCAAACGAGCCCACTACTCCAGGAGATCCAGCAACTTCACTGAAGAACTCAAGTGCTCCTTTAGAAGTTCGGAGAACTGAGAGTGAGAAGGAAATGTCAACTACTGAGCTCATCGAAAGTGCTCATCAAAAGAAAGGTGCCCAAGCGCCAGAGGAAGAAGTCAGAACGTGAGCTTCCTGACAGATATTCTTCTCAAATGGGCTCTGATCTTAATTTCTTCATTGCTCTAGTTGCGATGCTATCTCAATTCCGACTGTCTTGGCCAGCGAGGGAACTTCTTCTCAACCGTTCATGGCGCCAGGTGAAGAGAGATTCTCCAGGCCCAAGAGTTATAGGTATATTTTCCCCTTCTCAGCTATTCAGATTTGTCGAGGTACTCATTAGAGATATGTGTTCACCATGCAGCGTCGTTGAAGCCCCGGCTCATTCTGCTCTCTATTCTGAGATTGAGAAGAGCCCCTCCAAGAGCGAAACTGCAGTCTCAGCACCATCTGGATCTACTCTTTCGGAGTCCAGCACTAGAAACAATGCATCGTCTGTAGAAACTCCAATTGAAAGCAGAACAACCTTACAGTAGGTTCATTCTTCAGTTATTTCCTCTGCTCATCCTCCCATACTCCATCGTGCGAAGATAGCTCCCTCTTTGGGACCGAAACGAGGCTTTCCCCCTTATGCTTGAATCAACTTTCACTCTCATGATGCCGTGGCCAATCCGCTGAGATTCTTCAACCTGTTTCTGCTTCCTCTCCATTTAAAAATCAAAACAACAGGGTCGAGGAACCATCTACTGCCACTTCTCCTCCAGAAGGAGAAGACGAGGCTCTTGCTTCGAATCATGAGGTATCGACCGATGCTCCAAGCCCGCAGTATGTTAAATTAGACAAAGCGGAACGTGCTTTGACAGCTGATGGAACCCACACTGAAGGTGAATACACCTTCGAAGTTTATTTTTCTAGCTCCCTTCTGATATCTTTGAGTCCAATCTAACACCGCTATTGTTTTGTAGCACCAAAGATAGTAAGAGCGTTCTCTGACAAAGGAACACCTTCCAACACAGCTCCATCCTCGAGGTTTACTGAGGAACAAAGTGACAACGCTAAACACCTCATCGGCGATGGCCCAACAGCAGAAGACAGTCTGTAAGTAGCTATTTCCATCTTTAATAAGTCTCGTTGCAGGTTGAATCTCCAATAGCTTCAACAGTACGCAGACTTCACCGTCAGTGTTGGACCGCCTCACGGCTGGCGTCAACCAGATCGCCGTCGCTACCGGTCTGACTAGCGAAAGCAAGACAATTTCTCCTAGTAGCAGAGGTATAGACACCCCAGCATCAACCAATTTCGCTTAAACGTTCGTCGGACATGATGAACCTAACAGTGTTCGTAATTACCTGTGTACTTTAAGATCCCCCCCTATGTATCCTTTCTTAGTTCTCATGTATCAATGCCTCACCGCAAGGGGATATCACTGCTTCTCGACATCATTTCTCTCCCTCAACGCTCCAGTCGACAACCTGTCTACACCGCCGTCCATAATAACGTAGCAGTCCTCAATCCTGATGCCGCCGACGGGCTCGTATTTGGTAAGGATATCATGGTTGATGAACTTCGAGCCTCTCCACTTCTTGAGGAGGTGCGGGGAGAAGTAGATTCCAGGTTCGACTAGATTTCGCGAAAAAATGATTGGACCTTTTCAGCGACTCGCCGCTCGCGAAGTACGAACGAAGAACGAACGTACTGGTCAGCACCATGCCAGCTTCCAACGGCAGCCTCAGCCTGAGATACTGATAAAGCTCCGGCGTGATGTTGGAGCTATCAGGAATCGTGGCATTTCCCTTCTCTGGTTTCGAGGCCGATGGCACATCATGAACGTCAAGTCCGATCGAGTGGCCCAGACCGTGCGGGAAGAAGGCAGTGGTCACGCCGCTCTGAAGGAGTTCATCGAGGGTAAAAGAAGAAGAAAATATACCGAGAGAGAGGAAGCGTTGGGCGAGGAGCGAGTGCATCGCCTGTTGGACGTGGTCCCAGTGGACTGGTGGGATGCTGATTTTCTCGGCGTGCTGTAACAACAGAAGGTGGTCAATTTGGATTTCTGAAAGACCAATCATTCAATGAATGAGAGATTTGAGAACGCACAGCTTGCATCTCGAGGACGATGTCATATATCGCTGCTGTTTCAGGCAAAAACTTGCCGCCGTTACCAATGGGGATCGTTCGTGTGATGTCAGCAGCATAGCAGTCGTATTCACAGCCTGCATCCACCTGGTGAAGCAAACGAGTATTTTCAGAAAAGTATCCATTTGGTGCGGGACAGATCGGCTCACCAGCAAGACCTGCGGTTTCCACGACAGTTCAGCCAGGTTCAGGCCACCGACATCGGTGTCCTCATGGCTGTGTCCACAGGCACCTCCATTTGCACCTTGCGAGTGAGATTGAGCTTGAGACGAAAAGGCATGCGGCTCATTTTCTCTTGAAGAGAAGACATGGAAAGGTTCGTGGTTGCAGATGTAGTGGAGAGCTGAATTTGTGACCGGCAGAATGTCAAACGTGAGGCTAGGAACAGAGGAAGAGGTCATGGAAAGAGCTTACTGGCTGCTCTTGGACCAGAAGCAACAATCGGCATGCTGTGAGAGATCAAAGTGGTGAACGTGGATAAATAGGGTCGGGTTGAGTATCATGCTAGGTTGGCAAGTCTTCACTCACTATGAGAGGTGCTTTGCGCCTTGTCGTCTCGTCTCATATACGAACAACGCCTCCGCATCCCCTTCACTTTGAACTCTGTGTTCTTTTAACGGGATGAATTTCCTATCGCTACCCATAGGCGACAGCGAGAGATGCATTTCGGTCATCAGCAGATGGTGCGCTTTGCAGGTGATTTCGTTGGCCTTTCTGAGGAGAGCGATTTCGTGCGGCGTTTTAGTGAGACGTGACTTGTGAAGGGAAGAGAGGAGTAGGGAGTCGGTGAGGGTCACTATGGTAGCTGAGGCGGTTGCTGGGAGGGAAACAATGTGGGAAGGTAAGTCCGGGAACAGCTTTGTTTGAGGCAAGGTGTGGATAGTAGTTGGAGTCGATGAAGAGAAAGAGCTCAAAAGGAGTGTTGAAAGAGAATCTGAGTAAAGAACTTGGTGGGTCTGGTATTTCTGGGAAGCTGATTCGATGGTGGGGGGTTGAACGCTCCACATGATAGCTGAGGAAGATGAATCTTCAATCGCAGTTCTCCATCAGAGTATGTAGATGCACTTACTATCTGGGTCTACTGGAGGAATAAACAGTGTGTGTCTGAAGCCCTTTCCATCGTCGTTGATTTCTACCCAGAGGCTCGCACCGGGAACGTCGCATCCCGTGAGATAGAAGAAGTTGCTCTCAGTCCGATGAGGCATTTCTCTATCTGTATCATTTCGACTAAGAAATTGCAGTGTCACATCGTCGTTGGGTTTCAGTATGAAGGGAGGAGGTTCGCTTACAAGGGAGTAGCATGACTTTGGAGGAAGAGTGAATGCTTCGAGCCATTTCCAAGAAGAGGCCGAAGGTGATAAAGAAGTTTCTCAGTGTCTAGGATGAGATTTCAGTCAGAATTGGGAACAAGGAAGCAGAGCTCGAAGAAGAGACGTACGTAAGAAAGCTGAAACATCAGACGACCCAATGCGATTCTTTTCAGTCAGGAATTACCTCATTTTTTGAAAAGGAGAATGGCTCACAAGGGAAGATATCTTTGCGGAGATCAATGGAGGAATCCATGTTGCTTTGAGCGTTTGGGGCAGAAATTGTGAGGTTCCAATTTGCGACAGAAAGGGAACCACGCGGCGCACCTCGCACAGTCGCCTTGAACCGGATTCGAACGCGTGAAATCTCAAAAAAATAGTTCTAATGCGCGCTAACCAACATGAGAGCAGAAGATAGACCAGAAGGGAAAATTGCAAAAAGTAGAGGTCATTCACAATTGTGAGTAAGGAAGAAATACGAGCGGACGAGCTTTGAGCGAAGGACACGGGCATGTCTAGTAAAAGGCGAGATATGCGTTCGAAATGTAGATCGCTCCTCGTCGCTAATGAGAACGGGGCAAGTTCACATATACGCCAAGCCACGTCTCCATAAGTCAGACATTTTAAAAGTCAGAACGAGAGAAAATGTCAGGTTTTCAGCTTGCCTCAAAACACAGCCAACTGACTTGCTTGAAGCTAAAACTTAATCAAATATAAGTTTATTCATGTTGTAACATAATTTGAAGCGCTGAAAGCGATCGCAAGGTGAAATCCTTTCCAGCGCCGTCGCGGTTTCAAATCAAAACAAGAAGCGCAACACTGGTTTTCTCCTTAGCAGTTTTCCAGAAGCTCTCTATCACAGAAACGAGTTCTTCCTAAAATTTTCTCGAAGCTAGGATCAGCAGCAAAACCGAAAAACAGGAGGTCTGAGTTTCAAGTGTGTGCTCAGACCCCTATCCGGGGCGCAGCGAAGTAGCGTCGAAGACCCACTCGAATCTCAAACCTGACGTTCAACACTCACCACCTGAGGAATCGCCAGCCACCTCTCGTCTTCAGCTAGTACTCTTGGTACAGAAAATCTTAGTTCTGTCCGCTGTTGGCACAGGTCGTGCCGTGTCAAGCTCCTCCAAAAATGCTCCCTCCCCATGCGCCCCATCCAACTTCATACCCAGGAGACTCCAAAGAGCTTCGAAAAGGGAAAAGGGTCTCTGTCGTCCTGTTGGAAGGGTACCGTCGACAGTGCCTACCCCTCTGGCCGCGTTTCGTCGAAAAGATCTGCTTAGTCCTCCTCATCTGGCTCGCAATCTGGAGATTCGCCTTCTTCGACGTCAATGAATCAAATTCCATGGGACATCATACTCCTCATCGTGGGTCAGCTTCAGTAACAGTAGGAGATGTATCAGAAGAAGTCGTTTCCATCTCAACTCCTTCAGGTCGTCTGCCAAGAAAACCATCTATCAGGAAACCACCAAAGATTGTTGATCCACTCGACGAGTTACTCGCTCAGAAGGCTCTTGAAGCTGAGTCAAAATCGAATGAGGAGATTAAATTGGGTCATAGCAACAATAAGTACAGAGAGGACGGGATGGTGGAGGTTGACTCAAGCTCGAACGGAAAGCATATCATTTTTGACTTGATAGCGAACGTGAGTACCTATTCCACTTTTCTCTGATCCAATTGTAGATCTAGGATTGATTCTGGTCATAAAACTATCCCCTTTCTCCTCATGCCTTCACCAACCTCATCACTCTTTGTTGTGTTCCGATTACATCTCTAACCTCCGACAGGCAACCGAACAGCACAAGCTCCTCAGATCATCTTCACCTAAAGATGTGAGTGAAACTCTCTTTCAAGACGAGAAGTGGTATCTCTCTGTAAGAATATGAAGCTGACGCCATCAGGATGGTGTTTCGCTTTTTGCAGCTGAACGAAGCGACAACGATCTACCAAGCAGCGTTCAACCGCCCACCTCCAGAGAGTCAGTCATCCGCTTCTCTTCCTTCTCACACTCTCTTCAGAATCTTACCCAATCTTGTCTTCCATCATCGGTCCCAGACTATGCCCGTTTGGCTCCTCTCTTCCCATCACCGCCGACGTCTCTACTACCATACCATTCGCTCTCCAAGTCCAAACTTCAATCTGACGTCCTCCTATTCGAGTCTTCAGTCGAATACAGCTCTGAGGTCTCCAAAAACAACATCTTCATCTTCGTCGTCGACGGTGAAGGCAAGTTCAGCGCCGAGTTCCCGTTCGGCGAAGAAGCCGTCAAGGAGGAGGCGGAGATGCTGGTTGAGAACCTGAGAGAGTTTGAGGGACTTGTTGGAGCGTTAAGATTAGCAGTTGATGTTACTGTGAGTCCAAAATTATCCCTTTGAATCACAATTTACGCGCTTACTGTTTCTTTGGTTTGCTCATGATAGGGGAGAAGCTTTCCCCAAATTACTCCGTTTGAGATCTCTCAACAAAGACTTAAAGCCGCCCTTGACATGAAAAGTGACTATTCATCTTTTAAACACACCTACACTCACTGTCGTTCTTTACTCCCTCAAATACGCTGCTGATTCCGCGTGTGTGCGGTTCTACTGGTTGTTTTGATTCGTTTTAGTTGAGGAACTCACATCAGACTTTCCGGAAACATCTTTGAGCCAGGTTTGTGATCCTGAGTCTCCCTACAGAAAGCCATTCAATAATAAGAAAGAGGAGGAAGCTGCTGCTTTGAAAGCGAAAAGCATGAAAGGTGAGCTTCTCCAACCAACTGATGGCGCTGAGGTAAAACAGATGTTGATGCTGACTGAACGAGTGCTACAGCTCCTGAATACATATTCAGAGCAATCCCATCTACCGATATCTGTCTCCACCCGCACCTCGTCAAGCTAAGTCCGACGCTCGCGTGGTTAACTGACCATGCCAAGACGTATCTCGACGACAAACGTACCCTTCGTCCAATCCCAATCCTTACACCATACAAGCTCTCCGTCTCCTCCAACATTTTGGCACCCTTCATTTCAATGTCGAATCTGATTGAGGAAGGTATTGATGGGGACGAGGAAGAGAAAGATCGCATCGTTATTCCGTGGGAGAAGAAATCAGGTTCTCGAGTCGCTCAATGGAGAGGCGACACGTTGTCATTCGGAAAGCCACCTCCATCCAAAATTCAAGATGGGAAAGCGATCGATAAAGCCAAACCGAGGGACTGGTACCATTCCAGTCCGAATTACGCGCAGGAGAATACAAGGTGGAGGTTAAATCTGCTGAAGTTTTTGCCGCTGCCAAAGACGTTTCCAAAAATTGTGGCCCCCGACTTTGGAAAGAGTGAAGGTTAGTTACAAGATAGTCCGGCAAATGTTGGTGATCGAAAGGACACTGACTAATGCTGCGTTGACTTGCTTTGCTTTCTTGTTTTTCTGCAGGGTTTCAACTCGACTCAGCTGTAAGTTGACTCGAGTTTCTCTCAACTTCCACCTTTTCTTCAAAAATGAGCTAGCTAACTGACTGATGTTGAAATTCAGTCCGGGACTGCTGTTTGGGATGAAATGGGATTGATCAACGTCGCAATGAATTCTCTTCCAGAGTGTATCGGTTGGGATGGTTGCACCCCCCTTGTGAGTATTCTTTCAAACAATCTGTAGAATCTGGTTTGGAAAGATTAACCTCGATCATCAGAAATCCAAAATCCGACTGGATCCTGTTCTATGGAAAGCAGCAGAGGAGAAATTCATTTTTGTTGTAGAAGAGGAATCGTGAGTCACGTTCAGATATGAATTAACTAGACTCATTCTCAATTAGGTTGATGTTTAATCATTTTGCTTCTTCTCCGGTTGTGATGACTTTCCAGACCGCGTGAGATCTTCTTAGGCGGTTCCGTCGTCCTTCAGGTTGGCATCACTCAAGCTCCCTGGATGATCAAAGCAATCCCTTGGTTTCACTATGTTCCCATTCAGGTAAGAAGCATATGTCCGAACGGAGCGATCCACCACCACTGACAGGTCTTTCTCCTTCTATCACTTCCATTTGGCAGGCGGATTTCTCCGATCTGCCTTCTATCATGATGTGAGTGCTCCTAAGTCAATCTGTATATTACTCCCTTATTTACGTCCAAGATCCATCTTTCACAGGTTCTTCCGCAAGTACCCTCAGCTCGCCAAAGAGATCGCAAATCACGGCAGAGACTTCGCTCTCGAACAACTTTCGTTCACGCAGGAGAAGAAGGAGTTTTTGGGTCTGTTGCTCGAGTACTCAAGGATCTGGAATGATGAAAGATAGCACAACTCCGGGGAAGGGCACGACGGAGATGGAAGAATTTGAACACACGAAGACAGGTTTGGGCATAGAATCTTTACACATCATATTCACACAGTTTGGGCTATGCTTCATTTGTACATGTTTGTGGCTGTCGCAAGAGGTGGTCACGACAAGTGGCGATGAAGCAGCAGACGTACGTTGACGAAACAGACGAACATGTGTCGTCGTACACGTTCAATACTAATCTTCTTTTTTACATCTCGAGGTTCAAAAAGCGAATGAGATGATGTTTTTCTATTCCTGAGCTCCCTTTGCTTTCGAACAACCAGCAAACTCCGCGCCCTCGTTATCGACGTTGCTCACACGAGCTCGAGAACCAAGGTGAGTCTGAGCTTCTCTTATTGTTCAGGATACCCCAACAGCGACTTGGTTGCTCTCAATTCAATGAACGATTCGACTTACATTTCTGGTGGTTTCCGGCTCTCTATCCGACCTGATCGTACGAGTGGGTTGGTGGTTGGTTTCCAGCGGACAAGGGACACGATATGCTTGGTCTCTCGTCAAAGATTCACTGGAGGGGCAATCAGACTTCCTCCAAAGTTAGTTCAAGTATTGGAAAGCATCATTGGACGAAGCTGACTGACGATTCGAATTGCAGCCTGAGACGTCTATTGTAACGTTACCGCCAGAACTTCTGCTGCACATCGTCAGCTACATTCACTCTCCTCGAGATTTGGCGACATGCTCGCTAGTATCAAAGCAGCTCAATTTCATCTCTATCCCACTGCTGTACCAAGAAATCAGGATTGAATATCAGGAAGATTACTCTTTCTTAGGCGGGATCTTGCTCAAAATCCTGGCGAGGTCAGGCATAAGGAAGGGGTTCGACTTTGATTCAGAGAGATCAGGTCAGGTGAAAGAAGACGAGGATGATGAAGAGTACGAAAGGAAGCTCGGGTTCCTGAAGTTCACCAAAAAACTGGTGCTTTGGGCAGGACTTCCGGAACAACTTCAGTCTGGAGTTCCAACACCTTACAACCTTTCTCAATCTGACCTGATTGATGGAGTTTGGCCCTGGTCGTTGGTTCCTACCGACTCATCATCATCCATCGCATCCGATCAACCGGCCGCAGCTTCAATCTTTCCAACGCTCGAAATCTTGGATCTCAGCAACATCTCACCGTCCCGAGCTTTCGCCATCACAGATCGATCATCCATCATTCCTTTTGTTCCATTACTATCAGCCTCGCCCATCAAGCACATCGTGGTACGCGAAGAAGACGGTCAGCTAGCGACAGCTGTTTTCGATGAAGCGATGGTAGAGTGTCTCTCTAACTGGAAGATTGAAACGCTACTCTTGGAAGGGTATGGACCTTGGAAGGCCCTCGAAGAACCTCTTCCTCTCGACTTACCACCCTCGTGGCACCAAACCTTGAGGAGCGTCACCATCCAACCTATCAACCCACCTTACAACAGCTCAGCAACGAGACCAACAGCTCTTCCAAAAGGAAAGCTGCTGTGGCATCGGGCTGACAACATCCTCAACCAACAAATGTTCAACCCGACTTCAGCACCGCTTTCCGCATTTCAGTATATTCCTTCCATCTTTGGCGGTGAGAGTCATCACAGCGGTTTTGAGCTCGATCACAAGCAAAGAGTTCCATTTCCTAACCTCGATAGAATTGAAATCATCGTCTCAACATCAACAGATGCAATATTGATGGAAGCTCAAGTCGCCTCTCTTCCCTCTCAGCACCAACGTGATATAACCCACATTATTTTACACGGCCAACAACCTCAGCGCCAGCGACAACCGTCAATATATATTCAAGATTCGTTCAGCTCAAGGAGCGAAATACTCGCTATTTCGGACTCTGTCCCCCAAACGGAAATCTGTCCTCGTAGGGGAATAGTCTCCCTTATGCGAGGCTCAAAGCACCTTCCGCTGGCGAAACGAGCCTCTATCCTCTTAGTCAATAGCCCCATCATCGAAAGCGACGCTATCTTCATCTTCGCCGTCTTTGCCCAAGTGATGGGCGTCTGTATGTTTATAAATTCTATTTACGCCTCACCCATGCCGCCCCCTTTTCTTTGGACGGCGGTCATCTCAGCCGTAGATGCTTCCTTGTGGGTTGTTTGGTACAGCAACAAGTTGGGATACTTCCACGACGAGGATGGTGCCCCTGATTGGACATTCTCCGCTGCCAGTAGTTTAGCTGTCGTTTTGGCGTGCTGTCTTCACCGCACGTACTCTTAGTATATCTAGATGTCTTGTTACATTCATTTTACATGCTGAATCCACAACCTGAAAGAGACTAGATACCACCTGTTCGTCGAGGAGTAGACCCACCGCTCAGCCTCGACCCTCCCACTCTTGCTGCACCGCCTAGTCTCGATCCTGAACCAGGTGTCCTTCGTGGTGTCATTCCACCTCCCCCAACACCAGCAATCCGAGGTGTTGCAGAGCCGTTATTTGCCATAGCACTGATCTTTTGTAGACGCTCTTTTTCAGCGCTATAAAACGCGATAGATCTCAGTACAATTTTGAGCGGTGACGAAGAAACAGAACTCACGCGTCACGTTGTTGAGCCATCACCATCTCTAACTCAGCCTTCTTCGAGAAATCTCTTGATGCCCTCACCCGTTCTCTGCCATCGAAGTTCTTTTCTCGGACACTGAAGTAAACACTTCCGAGTTCAGCTAGAAAAATAGACGATTTCGTCAGAAACCACATCCAAGAAGACGAGAGCTAGCTAAGCAGAAACTTACCAAGCCAGTCTGATGAAGTGAGATAGTGCGAAAAAAAAGACATCAGAGACCAGAATCCTGTAAAGGGGAAAAAAACACTCACAAGGATCGACAGAAGTAACACACATCATGTACTGCTTGGAAGTCATGACCACTAAAATAACACAAGTCAGTCACGAAGCAGGGATATAGCAAGAAAGCATAGCAAGACTTACATTCATGGTAGATGACATAGTCAGGTTGATACCCGAGACCGAAGAGCGCTGACGTAGGATGAAGTATACACGGCGCGGCAGTTCTGCAGTTCATGTACTCTCCGATACCTTTCACTCGAGCTGCTTGATGAAAGTATCCGGCGGTGATGCATTTTCTTTAACGGAAAAGAGTGTGCTATCAGCATATCAAGACGTGTTTGAACTACTGAGCGTTTCCTTACCGAATGATATCCCAGTCAGATCCAACCGAAGCGATCTCACACTTCTGTTGCTTGAGAATATCTTCCAGTTGGACTCGAACTTCACGAGCTTTTCGGAGCGTCTTTGGATGTAAGAAATGCTTCATGGCCCAGTCATCACGGTACCCATTATTCTTCCATTGCGTGTACACATGCAGCAAGGTGAGATGGTCAGACTCTGGAACGAAGAACTTTTCTCGGGCAGCATCACTCTCTTCCTAGATAGACGAAACATGCAATGTCAGCATTAAACAAGGACGACATTTTTTATTCAAGTTTACGTACCTGGCGTTCTCGAGGACGATAGAAAACAGAAGGAACGGACAACATCGACACAATAGTCAACATCTCCGAAGCGCACTTGTACTCGGTAGACGTTATAAGCATCTTCGCCAATGACGGTTCCATTGGATAGTCCGACATTTTCCTTCCCAAAGGAGTGAGGTCTCCAACGTTGTCGAGTGCTCCAAGCACCCAGAGCTGGTACATTGAGTTGATGATGTTTTCCTGCGGAGGAGGGTCCATAAAATCGAATTCTAGCGTGTTCTTGACACCCAGAGCCTTCAGTAGCAGTACCGTGTTAGCTAAATTTGTCCTTTGAATCTCTGGGATGTTGTTCTCGAACATTTCGTTTATGAACGCCATTTCAGTGAAGAGTCGGTAACAGAATCTGTGAAACGAATCAGCTGGAGCTCGCGAGTGCCAGAAAGAAAAAAGACGTTAATGACTCACCCAGCTCCTGTTCTTCCTGCTCTACCAGTCCTTTGACCAGCATTTGCTTGACTAATCGGCGTGATTTGAAGAGCATCCATACCGACTCTAGGGTTATAGACTTTCATTTTTGAGAATCCTGCATCGACGACGTACAAGATACCGTCGACTATGAGAGTTCAAGAGAGGTTAATAATGCAGCATTTATCAGCTTGACTAGAATTGTTGTTGGACGTACCAGTGAGGGACGTCTCGGCAATGTTTGTAGCAACGATGACTTTACGACGGCCGTCAGACGTCGGCAAAAAGATCTTCGCCTGCAGATCAGCCGGCATTTGAGAGTAGATAGGAAGAATTGCGAGAGGAGGTGGATCATCCAGCTGGTCTAGTCGCTCTACGATGTGCGAAGAGGTCGCGGTCAGTAGAGGTTCCGTCGAAGTATGCCGGAATATTGCTCACCTCCTACAACTTGACAAGTCACTTCAATGTCTTCTTGACCAGTCATAAAGACTAGAATGTCACCTGGGCCGTTGGAGAGATGTATTTGAAGAACCTGCTTGACGGCAGCGTCCACATAGTCATCGCAAGGAGCTTTGCTGTGGAAGATCTCGACCGGGAATGTTCTTCCTGGGATGGTGAAGCAAGGAGCCCCACTGTAGAAGCTCGAGAACTAAATACAAGCAGTTTCAACACTCTGAAACCTACACTGTAGATGAACGTAACTGTCAAGCTTACCTTCGCAGCATTCATGGTCGCAGAAGTGACAATCAACTTCAGATCTCGTCGACGGGTCAGGACTAGGTAGATAAGATAATTTCAGCAAAATTTAAAGGAAGAAATTAGAAGAAAACAAGACGTCACTCACTCTTTCTCAATAGACCCATCAGTACATCAGTACTCAGAGAACGCTCGTGAGCTTCATCTAAAATGATAACGCTGTACCTGTCCAAGTCACCAGCATTGAGAGACTCCTTCAGTAGGACACCATCTGTCATAAATTTTATCTTTGTTTCTGGAGAAGTACAGTCTTCAAATCGAATAGCGTAACCAACTAGAGCTCCCAGTTGACACTGCAATGCCACAGAATGCCAGTCAGCAGGAAGGTTCGGGTATCTCTGGTTTCAATCGTTAGAAATCTTTTAACGTACCTCCATCTCTTCACTGACACGCTTGGCAACAGACATTGCAGCAACACGTCTAGGTTGAGTACAGCCTATAAGACCATGCTGGCAGTATCCTTCCTCATATAAAAACTGGCCGAGTTGCGTCGTTTTACCAGATCCAGTTTCACCAACGACGACAGTAACTAATAAACACAAGAACCAAGACTGAATTTAGATAGTGTCAATTATCTCATCACGGAAGCAAACCCACCTTGATTTTCCCTGATCGTCCGCATCAAATCCTCTCTACACGCGAAGGCCGGAAGATACTCCCTCTGCTCTTTCAGCGTCTTCGATTTCGCAAAAGCACTAACACCTTCACTCTTCTTCATATGAGATGCAAACTGAGACTCGTTCTTGTAATTTTCATCCCCACCATCTTCCCCGCCTTTGGATCCCAGAGGTGTCGCATTTGCGTTCGATCCAGGAGCTTCGTCGATCCCGTCTGCGCCTTCTTTGATGCCCATGATGTTTCCTAGGGCTGAACCACCTACGGATGCCAGTTTAGCTGCAGCCTAGAAGCAAAAAAAGAGTGTCAGACTCGATATAACAGTTCATGAGAGAATTGGCGGCTTACTTTTGCTCGTTCCTGCTGTTCCCTGACTTCTTTTACCAACGCTGATCCCTTCTTCGAAAACACGGCTAAATCACTTGTCGGGTCTCTGACTGGATTGATTGGATCCAACTGCCTGGTATAGGCCGTCTTACCATCTAAGAACGGCGGTTTCAAGTCGTGAACTAAGACGTGTACTCGTGATTCTGATTCGTCTTCGAAATCCATGTCGATAGTTCCTCGGGTTGCGACACCCGACTGTAACATTCTGTTAGTTTCCCACATGTCATTATCAGCGTTCTGTGAGAAGAAGCACCAACGCGGAAAATGAGTAGGCAACATGTTGAACGAAAGCTGTTGCAGAAAAACGTACATATTGCGCTTGACGGGCAGTCTGCTTCTTCGCCGTTTTCCTGGCAAACTCTTCTTCCTGCACGTGGGTCATATCCTCATACTGAGCGAATGGATTATGATCTTCGTCGCCAGCCTTCAGCATCAAAATAATCAGAATCTTGGAGGGCTAAAATCTACCAGCGATCTTCAACGGAGGAGCGGGACTCACAGTACCACCATCTTCCATTTCGTACCATTCTCGATCCAATTTGACCTGTTCTTCCTCCCACTCTCGTTGTGCAAGAGGGTTCCGACTGGAATCCGGCTCGGGTTCTCTCTCTGAATCAAACGGCCGATCTCTTGGAGTCGCATCCCATGACCTGCCTCCTCCACTTTCACCACGAACACTTCTGGGAGTTTCGTCCCAGCTTCGGTTCGGAACTCGCACACTACCTCCGTATTCGCTTTCACCGTTGCCTCTCGGCGTCGGCTCGTCGTTCCAGCTTTTTACTCTTGGTGCAAATCTGGTTGACGATGATGATTGTTTCTGATCTGAAGATGAAGATGAGGGACCATAGCGATCTTCTTTGTTAAGCCTTCGCTGGAAATCACCCAGTCCTTTCGGTGCGTCTGAGCGAGCTGGTGTTGGTGCAGCTGTAATTCCACTCTCCTTCTCAGCTCTCTTTCTTCGATGTTCTTCCAGTCTCTTCTTAGCATCTTGTGATAGTCCTGGGACATGAGAAGGAGTTTCTTCAACCTTCTGTCGCTGATTTAGGGATCGATTCGGTAGAGCTGGCATTTTAAATACAGGTGCACCACCAGACTGATCATCCTCGAAGCTGAGTTTTGCACGTTTCCTTGACCCTGAAGAAGAATTAGCCTCTGCTTCTGCTCTTTTGGCGACCGCTAGTTTGTCGAGCCCTAGCAGGGATTCCTGGTGCCTAGGTCGATACATGTGTTGCTATACCATGAAGGTGAAGAATGAGATCAGACGCTGCGAACAAAGAAAAGAACCGAGATCAAGCTGTAAGTGATACACTCACAGCCTCTCTGTCCCCTCTCACAAGGCCACCGACTCGCTCGGGCTCGACCTCCAACATTTCCCTCTCTTCACCGTCTCCTCTTTCAAAGCCTGACGGGTTCGCTGTCCCCTTGGTTGCATCCTGCTGAGAAATATGGACCAAAATTTCCGTGTGAAGAGATTCTAGAGCACCAGACGAGAACTTCCCAAAGGCCATGCAAGCTGCATTTCGAAAGGAGGGGGTGGTCAGCTCCCTGATGCTTCAGATGTAAAGATTTAGCCTCATTGCTCACCCTTTTCGAAAGCAGCCAACCCAGGATTCCCCTTGGCTAGCCCGATTATGTTTTTCGCCAGGATTTCATTCGGGTTCACAATGTTGAGGACCCTCGAAAGGGAGACGGCGATATGGTGGATGAACTCGCCGTCCTCGTTCGACCTAGTAGGAGATTTGGCTGACATCCTGACCCTGAATATGAGCTCTATTTACAATAGAATTTCTCTCAATGGTATTTGAGACCAGTACGAGAAAAAGCCCAAAATCAAGAATGCAGGTTGAAGGGCAGTCGAATTCGCTGCACAAAGTCTCGTAACCATCAAAATCTCAAATCCTCAATATCAAACATTTCAAAATAACCGACAGAATCTCTAACTCATCAGAATAGAACTGGTCTACTTTTATTCAGGTGAGTGTAGCAATCCCTACGTGGTTACGTTTTCGCTCGTGCTGGAACCACTTCAGTTTCTTAACACCGTTCACTGTTCAATTTAGCACCGTTCACTTCTGTTCAGCGGGAATGTCTACTCAAGTAACTATCCTGAACCATGAGATAGAGCTTGGGCTGTTGCAGGCCTATGTCTCGACAGTATTAGTCGCGGTGGCTCCAATCCTGCTAGGATCGTTCGACTCGCTCTCAGTACCCAAATCCCACAAACTTAAGTCGAAGAAGGAAAAGTCAGAAAAAGAGGAAGAAGAAGATGATGAAGACGACGACGATGAAGAGCTAAGTGAAAGAATTACCTGGGGAGACGCAGCAGTGTTCCCAATTCTTGGTTCAGCAACTCTTGGAGGCTTGTTCCTTGTCTTCAAGTATTTGGACAAGGAATGGATCAACTGGCTTCTTTCTTGGTACTTCTCAATGGCAGGCTGTTTAGCTCTCTGGAAGACTAGCACTATCATCATTTCAGGGGTGATACCAGGTTTCTTGCAGAAGCGCTTCCCCAGCTACCATGTCCTGATTCATAAGAACAAGACAGAAAGTTAGTAAAATGATTTCCTATGCACTGCCTGTTCTTTTCTGAGCTCTTGCCTTGACTCTTTGGCTCCGTCTTTCTTTTCGTTCCCGACAGAACTCCTCTCAACAACGATCTCTTGCATTTCCCTGGCCGTCATTCCCTCAAGTGTTTACCTCCCATATCTCTACATATCAGCTGTGGATAAGAAGCCGTGGTGGCTGAACAACGTGATAGCGCTGTCGTTGGTTAGACCAGGTTTCGCTTATGTTCCTTTTATTGCATTCTTGTACTGACAGTTATTATTATTGCACGCCCTGTCCAGGCTCACAACTCTATTTCGCTCATGAAACTCGACTCTTTCTTGACTGGTGTGATTCTTCTTAGTGGTCTCTTTTTCTATGACAGTCAGTTGATCGATTGTGCCCATATGTCTTGCTTAAAAGAAGATATTGACAATTCAACCCTTTTTCAATTTAGTCTACTGGGTTTTCTATAGTGAGAAAGTTTTTGGCACAAGCGTAATGGTCAGTGTTGCCAAATCATTAGAAGTTCCAGTCAAGGTGAGAAGCATGAGCTTGGTTTTGTTCAGGGTGGACAATGAATTGACAAACGTCCCCCGCTCTTGTGACAAACACAGCTCCTATTCCCCAAATCAGGAACTTTCTCTGAAGCGAAGGGGTTCACTATGCTGGGCTTGTGAGTTTGAATCACCGACCGTTCTAGCCCTTCATCCATTAGTCTAAACTGATGAATCATTTGTCTCCAGAGGCGACATTGTCATTCCAGGAATCTTCATCTCTCTCGCCCTCCGCTACGACTTCCACCGCTACCTTCTCTCTCAACCATCGACTCTTAAGCTAGCATCCATCCCGAAGCACTTCCCCAAGCCATACTTCATTACGACGGTGATTGCGTACGCAATGGGAATGGTGACGACGATCGTGGTGATGCATGTCTTCCACGCCGCTCAGCCTGCGCTATTGTATCTTTCTCCTGCCTGTGGTGAGTACCTTGTCATTGCGTCGCTGTATTCAGATTCTGATCTTGCGTTGGCATGGATCGCGGATAGTCGGAGCTGTCCTTCTCGTTGCAATGGTGAAAGGAGATGCCACCTTAGCTTGGGGCTGGGAAGATGGTGAGCCCGTTGAGAAGGAAAAGAATGAGAATGAGGTTAAGCAGGTGATAGACCAGTCGGCGGAGAAAGCAAAGGCGGATTCGCAGGATCATCAAGAGAAGTTGCTGTCATCGGAAACATAAAGGCGTTGCTCTTTCCATATCAATTGAAGCAGTCAAGAACCAAAGTACATCAACATCGTTGCCAGATTTAAAATGGCTTGTGTGACATTGGTTGTGGATGCCCAAGTCGGCAAGTGAGAGCATTTAACAACTCATTCACTGCACAGTGCATGAGCCAAAGAGGTCAGCAACAATCAACACGAAAATACAAGTGTGGGATGTCAGCGTACCTGCTTTGAGACGTAAGCTGGACCGCAAAGGTGTGAGCTTATTAGACGCCGCTACTCGGTATCTAGCTGCCGAGTCGAGTGAAGAGAGATGAGTTCTACTTCAACTTCTACTTCATGTGTCTGATCTGAGAAAAGACCTTGAACAGCGGAGAACGTCCGTCCACACGTTCTGTTTGTTTTCACCACCTTCTCCTACGCGGATTCCAGACGACCCAGCAAGTCCGTTATTTCACTCGAGTCCACGGGAATGACTGGCGGTGGAGTTACCGTGACTGTGATGTTTGATGAACGGGACTGTCGCAAGATAAACAGAAATCAGTCAGTCACAAACGGTCCCAGGAGTTCAAATTTTGAATCGAGTTGGGCGAAGGAAGTTACAGGTTCTGGTACTGCCAACAGATTCTCTACTTCGTTCCTAAGCTCCCTCTCGATGTCCTTCTGCCCTTCATGCTTCTTCCTAACGACATCCCTCTTCTTCGCATTCCCTCCCATATCCTTCGCCCCTTTCCCTTTGCCGTTGACCTTTCCAACAGGTTTTGAGTACGGCTTGTTGTCCTTGGACGATTTTTTGGATTGATTCGTAGGTCTGGCCATGTCGAGCTTGGTGTCAATTGCTGACGATAGGGAACTGCTGTGTTGAACGGACAAGTTTTTGTAAGAGGGAACCGCCACCTCGACATCAAAGAATGCTTAGGTTTGGACACATGCTGTGTGATAAAATAGTTGAATGTACACTTGCTTATACACCGACGTTTAAGGACGAATAGAACAGTTGCTCAATTTTTTAATTTTATCGCTGCAACATCAAAACAATCTGTTTTGGCGCATCTGAGAGTCTTTTCTCTTTTCTTGTCAGATACCATTCCATATCCTCGCATAGTCCAGAAAAAGACCTAAGAATTGGTGTGTCTCGTGCTCCAAGGCCATGCGTGGAAGAGCTAACTCCAGCCCTTGGCGCAAAGTAGCAAGTTGCAACTCTTGAATCTGTCTGATTAAGCGTCTAGATGTGAAGGCGAGAAGTCTCAGAATAAAAAGAGAAACTGAAGGAGAGATGTCAGAAGAAAGTAGGCTTCTGGCATAAGCGATCTGGGATCATGTCAAGCTGCGCATCCGGCCAAAAGAAATGAACGTCACGCAACGTTGCGAACGCCTACTCCACCCCTGAAGACTTCTGAAAGTCTGCTAGAGGCTAATTCCTTCTAAAAGCTAGTAGCATTCCCTTTTCTTGCTCAGGCGAAAGAAGAGTGAGGTCTATTGTCCACGGGAAAAATGTGCATCACAATACGCTTGTGTTTTAGGTTCTGACAATGTCCGAGGCAGGGGTACCAAACAAATAAGCAAGAGACCATAAATAAATACAGATAATAGAACAGGTATTAAAGCGACGACGAGTAATTGATTAGTTGCGACAGAGATGTAACGAGTAATGATGACACGATGTGATAAATAAACTCTAGGTGTATTAAAGCGGTGTAGGTCTGATTCAATCTGACTGATAAGGACGGCATTGCCGTTGTACGCTGATGTTTTGGGATGATGGTCTAAATGCCTCATCGCAAGGGTGCACGGTGGATCTTGAATTTACTGATGATGCACCAATGGCATGGGGGACCGCGTCGGCGAACCTTGAGTGACATGTCGAATGGAAGTTGCCGGAGGAGAATCTGGAAAGGTTGAGGTGTTTGGATCACTGAACGGCTCTGCCGGAGGATTTCTGAGAGAAAAGACATGAGCAGAATCTCAGTATCGAAACGGAAGGTTTTACCAAGAAAGGAAAAAGTAAGAAAAGAGAAAGAAACGACTCACGAGTAGTAGATGGAGGAAGTTGCTGGATATCCTAAATGATCCATATCCCCCTCACCCGTCAAATCACTGTTGTAAGTGAAAGGTCTGTTTGAGAGCTGATCATCTTCGTCTTCAGCATCATCGAAGGTGTCTTCGCCTTCGCCTCTAATGTATTCCACAGGCTGAGGAATCGATCGGTGTTTGAGAACCATGTTGTTTTGCATGATTTCGGCTTGCTTAGCTTCAGAGGTAGGTGTCGAGACGAGGCGAGGTCGAGCGGACGAGGATGCTGAGCCGTGAGGCGAACGTTGCGGCTGAGGAATAATCTGTCGTTCGGCCATACCGACAACAGCAGCGTCTGCACCAGTGTAGAACTCGTCATCATCCTCTTCTTCAGCTGTGGCGGGCAGGAACTGGCGTGGTTCGCCAAACCGACCGAGGGGACTGATGACCGAACCTGAACTGAAGCTGGTCGAGCCGCCGCTGAAGGAGTCGGACGAGATGCCCCCAGATCCAGGACCACTGTGGTCGTGTACAGAAGCGTCTTGGAACGTGGATGAGATAGAGTTCATCGTTGGATGCTGTCGCTCAAGACCCAAAGGGGTGTTGTTTGTGTCAATGTTGCCGCTGCTGTTGTTACTCAGTTGAGAGCCAGGACCGAACCCAGGACGAGGCCTTGGCACAGACGGCTGGCGAGAGTGGCCCAGCGGAGGTGGGGAGCCAGCACCAGAGGACCAGTGGTAGCTATCCCTGCTCTCCCAACTGGCGCGAGTGGTGCCTTCGTCCGATCCAGAGGAAAAAGTGGATTCCGAGTGAAGTCCAGGGCTAAGCTCGACCCCGAGTGGGTTTTGAGAATCGAGCACGCGGTGCTGGTGTGACTGCAAGCTGTCGCCGGAGGAGAAGAAGCTCGCATCGCTGTGTGATCGGGCGAGGCCAGAGATTTCCTTCTCCATAGAATGCTTCTTTTTCTCCCCACCACCGAAATCAGGCGATTGAGCCCTTCCGCCGAATCCAAAGATGCCTCGCATGAGATCGATCCTCTTCGGCCTGTCTGGTGAATTGTGGGACTTGACAGATTTCTTTGGCGAAGGTGGTGTACCGGCAAAGACGACAGTAGGCTTTGGATACGAGATCTGGATGGCTGAGAAGTTGTGGACTTTACCAAGACCTTGAGCGCTGATTGACGGTGGAATTCCTTTGTTATTGTGGCCGTTTTTGCCGTAGGGTGATTTACCGAAGGGATCGTGTTGCTCAGCGTCCAAGGCGACAAAGGTCATTCCATCCACG
Organism: Krasilnikovozyma curviuscula; assembly: GCA_014825775.1. NCBI lineage: Eukaryota > Fungi > Basidiomycota > Tremellomycetes > Cystofilobasidiales > Mrakiaceae > Krasilnikovozyma > Krasilnikovozyma curviuscula. Next base: position 65,911 of record MVAQ01000028.1, read on the forward strand.
ACCAGTTCTTCATTGTTGGGCTTCTCACTGTTATCGCCGTCTTTACGGCGACGCCAGCAGCAGAAGATCAGTAAGAGAAGTAAAAGCACCAGCCCAACGACCCCCAAAACGACTCCGATCGCGATTTTGGCCTTCGTTGATAACCCACCGTGAGAGGCAGAAGTAGCTGCAGCTGCTGCGGAGGAAGCAGCAGCAGCAGACGAAGACGCAGCAGCGATGGCTGAAGACGAAGCTGGCGATGTTGTTGGAGTGATGACATTGGTGAGGAGGACCGTAAAATTCTGAGACGCGCTGAGGGTAGATGCAAGGCCAGGATAAGAGGCTGTCAAGCTCAAGATAACGTTGTCGTATGTCGAGACGTTTGAAGGGACTGTACCGCTGAGGGTATGCGTCGCTGAGTTGAAAGTTAACCAAGACTGGGCTTGGGTAGGCAATATAGTGGACGTGATATTTAATGTTCGGTTGGTGAACAAATGAGACAAGTCATTGGTCAGGACTGAGCCTGTAGTGGTGTTGAACTGAGAAGGGGTGAAGGAGGTGAATGGGTACGGGTAGATGGAGAGTGCAGCCGAGGTCGTCAGAGAAGCTGCAGTTGAAGTCGAATTGAGAGTAATTGGAATACTGATTGGAATCTCGGTTCCATTGCCGAGTGAGTCTGGTGGGGTTCCTGACAGAACCAGGTTGGTGCTTTATTACGAAAACAGAAACACAAGACACATCAGTGATCGAATCAGAATCGATTACGCGTTAAGGCAAGAAGGGAATAGATTTGTCACTCACCTGTCGAAAGAAAGCCAAGGATACAGATCAAGTTCAGCACTTCCCGTCAAGGCGCCGGCCGTCGCACCGATAGCAACGCCGTCGAGCGTCACATCGGTCGTGTTCAACACCCATCTGCCCGCACCTCTGCTGACACCAACAAACGCCTGGTTTTCAGTCCCGTCACCTGCCTGATCTAATGCATTAGTGCCAATCTCAATCGTGATGTGGTCCCTAACGTCGCCGAACCCATAGCGATCAGAGCCGATGAGAACAATGTCGTATGACCCGTTGATGAGGGGGGTATATCCGTTGAACGTGCACGTCGTGTTGTCAAAAGTGAGCCAAGAGGGTAGATGGAGGCTATCGACGGTCTGGGCGGAGTAATAGATCTTTGAACCTGTGGGGGAAACGATGGTTGATTGCTTGAAGCCGAGCTGTGTTGGATTCGGACGCGTTTTGTATGGACACGAAAGGTAAAAGAGCAAAGTCAGATATGTTTGAAAACTGCTAAATAGTTGATTGAAAGATGGAGCTGACAGAGAATGAATACTGAGGGTGGATGAGCACGCCACGGTTCGAGTCGAGAGGTTCAGCACTGGCGATAGCCTTCGAACTCATTTGATCCGACATTGGATCGGCCAGAACAGGTCGAGCAGTGTTGGAGACAATCAGGCTCCATGTCGAGTTTGCTACTTCGGAAGATCCTTCGGACGCAGTGACAGTCACGCTGGTCGTGCCTTGGTCAAACGTCGAGGGCGTGCCTACAAATGTTAGCGAGTCGGCATTGAAGGTGACCCAAGACGGTAGCGATGACACTGAGTACTGTAGTGATGTTGATGTTGAGGCTGAGAAGGTCGAAGGCAGTAAGGTGAAGTTGTATTGGGTCGAAGGGTATCCTATCGGCGGGTGCTGCGATGCGATTGGGAACTGAAGTGTCGGTGCTGCTGTGCTGCTTCCTACCAGTAAGGACAGTGATAGTAATATCAAGGGAGAGAACATGGCTGCTGTTGATTTCATCGTGCTGATGTAATGGTTATTGCTAGCGTGACAACGATTTTTTCCCACTGAAGTCGACGCGATTGAAACGAATGTGTATTGAAGGGAGGGGGAGGGACTTATTACAGAGATGAAACCTCACTGAAAGGAGGGTGCGAGAACCACTGAAAGGGCCTCTTCGTATTTTTTTGTTTCCTGGAAAGAGCCAGCCAAAAGAAACTGAAGGGGTGGGGGGAGCAAAAATGCTCGTGTGCCAGAGATAGAGCTACCTACAAAGTCAAAGCCATTAGTCACATCATGAGATGTCAACAGCAATAGAGTACTCACAGCTCAGTGTAGGAAGATTCTCCAATCAGCAACAGCGTTGAAGTTGATTTGTCACCGTTAGGGAAGAAGAACCCCAGCGAGAGGCGTCACGAACTCAGGAGGTGGCGCGACAGCCCTTTCGAAACGCGACGCAAAAATCAGGAAAGTTCAGACGCGATCGCAGAACCGAGGAAGTTTTTTACCCGAGTCCGTCCTGCTCAAGAGGGAAGAACTGGCCTGGCTGGAACTTCAGGGTGAGATATCCCACTCAATGTGAACTTCTATCTGCTTCTCATCTGCATACAGGCAGCAGAAGACTGATCTTCGTCATTTCTGCTATTGAAGCGCGCCGCCATTTATCACGACGCGAATCGTTTTTTTTTGTCTCGCCCCTCTGGAAGGAAAGATCGCTTACGTGTGACGAAGCGGCTGCGAGGTGAGAGCTGCAGAAACAAGGGGGGCCTGAGAACTAAGACAGTGCTACCACTAACTGATCTGAAAGTGAGATATGAACTGACTTCAGTTGCGTAGTCTACTTTTCAATGTCTAATGGCTGGCTGGTCACACACGCGGCTTGCTTGCAGGAAAGTGATCTTGTACCAAAGAAAAGAAAAGTATATGACCGTTTTATAAAGATGAGAGAGAAAAAGCGTATAGGCACAGTAGAAAAGAAAGAGAGCTGATATCGACAGGTTCGACAAGAGGTAACGAGGACACCGCGCACGGGGGGTACGTGAGGAGGCGCATTACCTAGACCAAACCATCATACAGACTCAGAGCCTAATCCCAAAGAATGAATCAGTTAGAAAAATTTCTCGAAAATACGATTGAAGGAAGGAAAAGAAAAGAGCAAAGCACAGCCTACCTTGACGATCGTAGGGTCCTTCTTCGAGCCTTCTGCGAACTCTTCATAACTCAACTGAGCATTCTTATCTTTGTCCATGTTCTTAAAGATCTTATCCACTCTCTGCACGTTTATAACCACCAATGAACAATCAGCAATCACAATCACAGGTTCATAAAAGACAGGAAGAGGGAAGGCGTTACCTTTTCAGGGGTGTCTTCGTCTTCAGGTAGCTTTACCATTTCGCCCGTCATCTTGTAGATGGACGTCACAATCTGCAGCATCTCGTCGTATGTGATGACACCGTCACCGTCAATGTCGTACAAAGCGAATGCCCCTACAAGCGCAACAAATGAAAATGCAACCATTCAGAGAGACCAGCCGAAAACAAAGAAAAACTGCGTCAGAAACTCCAGAGGAGTGAAGGAAGGGAAAAAGAGATCACCCACATTTCAACTTCTCGTCCAACCTCCCACGACTCGTGACGCTCAGCGCGCAGATAAACTCCTTGAACTCAATGGTACCGTTGCCATCTTCGTCAAAGACGCGGAAAACAAACTCGCTGAACTGGCTTGGGTCGCCAAAGGGGAAGAACTGCTTGTATATCTTGGAGAATTCGGCTTTGTTGAGCTGACCGGAGGGGCAGTCTTTCAGGTAGCCTTTGTACCTGTTTTTTTGTTTTGTTTTGTTTTGAGTGTGAGAATTCGAAGTGTTTTGTAAGGGAGAGAAGGAGATGTCGTGGGCAATGGTTAAGAAGATGGTAAGGGTCAGTTAGGTTACAGAACGTGAACGCCAAACGAAGGGGTGAGGGTGGGTAGTTACCATTGCTGCAATTCCTTCTTATCGACTATATATCAAGAACCAAAGGGTGGTCAATCGTAAAGATCAGGCAAACGATGGGGGCAAGAGGAGAACGACCGCCGACGACTGTGCATTTCCTCCATTCAAAGCACTGTCTCTTGACTACCTGGGAGCAGAACCGGAAGGAAGACGAGCCCTTCGCTGAACTGAAGCAGGTCCAGCCTTACAGTAGACACTCTATCTGCTTATTCCTATTCCTGTACTACCCACACTACACCAAGCCACCTAGCAGAACCCAACAGGAACGGAACGAAGGAAGCTACTCACAGTAGGTCATCTTCTGCAGATCGGTAAGCTGCTCAGGTGAGAGTTTGGACTGGTTCTTTCCCATCTTAAAAGATAGCCTGGTAGGGTTTCTGCCTGTTTTGGTTCTGTCAAGAGGATAGGGAAGACGAGCTCGAAATTTGAGTGAGATTTCTGACCTGATCAAGAGAGACAAGGACGAAAGTCAGACTTTGATCTGTCAGATTCACTATATCCATTTGCTGATTCATTCGATGCCATCTCATCTCATTCGATTCCAGATCGATACATCGTCGTCATTCGAACTCACGCCACGTCAAATGCACCCCCGTCTCCATACAACGACAGAAGCAGCTGTAGAAACGATAATGTGCTACTCACCTGGTCAGAAGTACAGTTGGACGTTGATAATTCGAACTTCGTGTTGTCTTGACGGTTGGATGAAGAAAATGGTTGCACTGCAATTTCCCTTGCTCCTAACAAAATAAATCCCAAGCCCTTGGCGAACGGGACGATAACGAGATCCATCTAATTTTTCGAGCCATGTGCTCTCCTTTCAAATGGGTTTGCTGCCCATATAGTATGGTAATTCATCTCGTTCCGTTCCGGAAGAATTTGAACTGAAAGAAAAATAGGGAAATAAAAGGACTCGAGGGGAGAAGAATGACGAAGGATCGAAGGCTGGAAGTCGACTCCCACCGCTAAGCAGTTCACATCCAGATCCAGATGCTCTACTCGATAGGTAAGAGAGTCCTTTAAAATAGTATCGACCTTGTCTGCGTAGGTTCTACTGTATTGAAGCCCTCCATGGTATCCTTATTCCCACAGCGATATCAGCACTGTACGACACTACATCATGGGACGAACACCCCATTGAAATCCCCTCGAGCTACCAAGTGGACGAAGAACTTCCTAAATGGACCACACTACTCTCTCAGAGGTAAAGTACTAACTCTTTGTCGCTGATCTCAATCGTCATCTTACTGTTTTTCCCCCGTGAAAGACCAAACGATAGCTAAAGTAATATATCTTGCTTTTGATGACTACAGAAAATTTCATTCCACCCAAGGAATAGCACCTGGATGCGAAGGTCTCGGCTTAGCGAGCTATACGATGTTTGTTCCCTTCCTACCACCCAAGTTTCCATTACTCCCCGGACCTGCGGCTTACCGGGTCTTTTTTTACCCCGGGATAAAAAACAAAGGTGTTACCACAAAGACGGCTCAGCATCATTCAATGGACAGATGATCTTCCACGGCACGCTCGCGTCCAGGAAAGGATCGGTTGTCTTCTCGACCAAGGGTACATACCGCGACGGCGCAGCAAGTGCGGATTGGACTTTGATACCCGAGAGTGCAACGTGAGCCTCCTCCTCCGTCTGCCCTTTTCAACACAAGTGTCATGTTCTTTGCTAAGCCTTCACACGCTAAACGAACGCAGGGGCGAGCTTGTCGGTATCTCCGGCACGGGAGGCTATAACGCGACCCTCCAGACCAACGTGCCAATCGACCTGAATCTCAAGTTCTCAACCCCAAGTCCTCACCACGGCACCGGCTTCACTCCTACATCGAGCGAGCCTAGTACCCCTTCTTGAACTTCTTGAAAGACATCATGGCGCGTTGTGATGTGATGTGACGTGATGGGACACAATAGATGAAAGGAGGCAGGTGATGCGAGGCTCAAAAGGACAATTCCATACCCACATCATTACTTAAGCGAGTTAGTTGCAATGTCACAATCGCTTTTGAATGTATTCCTGGGGGGAAGTATGAGTTTGCAAGCATTACAAGAATCGGACCATAATAGACAAGGAGGGAAAGACAGGTAAATAAGTCAAGAGCGAAAGAAGACCCGTTTATAAGCAAGAAATATATGGAAGAGTACGGAAGAGAGAGAAGAGGTCTAAAGTGATTTTAATTTATCATCTAGCGTGCAAGCGAACAAGAAGTCAGGATTAGGCTTTTTTTCAGAACACAGGCTGACAAATAGAGCTGGAAGAACCCACTTTGTTTATCCTCCAAGTATCTACTCAGACCCTCCGCTCTCCCAAAGTTCCTCAAGTAGTACCCGACCTGTTCCGGTCGACCGCCGAGGATCTCAGTGAGGTCGTCGAGTTCTCTTCGATACTCTACATCGCCGTCTGTATCGTCGTTTAACGTCATTGGTTGTGCGGACGGCGTGGACGTGTATGCTACCGAGGGAATGAACGATGTCGGAGAAGGCATGGATGAGCCTAATGGTTGGAGGGACCCTTGACGAGCGACTACTTCGGAAAAAGGAAAAGAGATATTTACACACTAGGGTTCGAAATGTAAAGAGAAGAGTAAAAGAACGAACCTCTTGGACCACTGGGGGCAGGGCCGTCCCTTGGTCGAGGCGCAGCAGAAGGACTACTCAAACTGGCTCGCGTCGCCGGCGAGCTCGACAAGCTGACACCAGCAGCAGCTGCTGCACCACTTCCAACCAGCCTGCCATCACCCAAGCTGTTTGTTCTTGTCGGGCTCGAGATATCGCTCAGGCTAGGGCGGTGTTTGGGGCTCGTCAGCGTTCTTCCAGTCGAGATATCGACAGAGGACGAGGACGAGATGTTGGGTGGAGGATAGTACCGTCCTGTTGAGCCGTTAGGGGAAGCGAGAGAGCTCCTCCTTCCCAGAGCTTGGAAGAACGAGCCTTTGTTACCGATAGAGCCTTTTTGTCTATCGTTTGTAACACCACCAGAGCTACCGCTGATGCTACCTGCGCGGACGCTCTGCGACGACTGGCTGCTCCGCATGCCCATTCCGACGGCAAGCTGTGGATAGGGAAGGTTCTTTGGAGGAACCTCGAAGGATGGCGGTGAGATGTTGCGAATCTCTTGGGCCTGGTAAGTGTCACCGGGACGTGTCGGGAAGACCTCGATTGAGGATGCTTCAGAGACAACGCGGTCGGAGGAACGTGGTGGACCCAGGGAATCAGACGGGTATGATGGGCCAGTCTGTTGGAAGTACGTTTTCGCTGACTTGATTTGTTTCGGCAAAGACCCAGGATCGGCTAAAAAACAAGAGTATAGTTTTAGGTTATCGATAGAAGCGCTTAAAATGTTTTTGGAAGAAATCAAGCATGAATGAGTTGCTCTATACTCACAGCGAGCCATGACCATCTCCTGCCATTCTGAATACCCACTGTCACTCTGACTCAATTCCAAAATCTTCTTTGCATACGCCAACGCTCTCTCACCGCTCGTCTTCAAAGCCTTAATATCACTATTGCTCATCGCTCCGGGCCAGGGCCTCGAGGCGATCGACTGGCTGGTTCGGCTCCTGTACACCGAGGACGCGATGGATGGTCTTTTGTCAGCCACAAGCTGAGATATGGTCGACGTGGAATGTGGGATGGAATTTTGTCGAGGTTGCTGAGTGATCGAAGCCAAAGACGAGACGGAAGGTGCGAGAGATGGATGCCGACTGATTGCTGGCTGATATGAAAATGGTTCTGTGTTGGGAGGAGGTGCAGGTGGTGGGTGGGCTGGGATCTGGAACGAACCTTGTTGAGGCGTTGAGTTACCGTGCGGTGGGAGAGAGTTGCTGGAAGTGGAAGTGACAAATACATAATCGTCGTCGGTACTGCTGTTAGTCTTGTTATCGCTGTAGTCGCCAATGGTGTATTTGTTAAAATTGATGCCGTGATTGTTTGTTTTGATGAGATCCTCGGGGGGAGTAACCGATGGGTTTCTAGAGTGCTTCCCTTGTTTTGACATCCTGCGAGGAGCTTCAGCAGGTGCAGAGTGCGTCACTGGAGAAGCCGCGACACCAACACCTTTGTCGTCGGGCTGATCAGCGAATACTGCCCTCTCTTCATCCTTGATAGACTCTGTCTTAGGACTAATAAGCTGTTCTTTTGTCTTGTTGAGCGCTGGTGAACGAGTTTGAGAAATGGGAGCGTAGCCAGGATAGGAAGTGTCGTTACTTCCCTCCATATCGTGAATGGCCTCATCAACTGCAGCTGCCAGTTCTTCCAGGGTGCTATCGGTTCGACCCATTGCTGTTGAAGGGCCGGGGCTCAATGCAACAGGGGAAAGCGATGGTGATAGACCCGATGTGCGCATAGTTGGTGGAAGCGCAGAATCGGTATGTAAGGAAGGCGATGAGAGGCTGGCGGGTGACGTCGCAGCGGGTTCCCGAGTATGTTTCGACTGAGTTGTTGTTGTTGAAAAAGACGAAGGACTTGGTGATCGCCTGCAGCGAAAGATGTTAGGTTAGGTTGGTTGACATGTGCGAGAAAGATACCAAGCAGAACAGGTGCTTACCTAGCATCTGACCTCTTAGGTCTTTCCAACACGACAACTCCAGCTGGAGGAGCAATGATGTTGTTTGTCCCACCACCAATCAGCGTTGGTCCGTTCACCCTTGTGCTAATCATCTTTGATTCCCCAATCTGAGGTGTCATGAGCGGCGGACTTGAGGTCGCAGAAATTGTTGGAAGAGAACTACCAAAAAGACCATCTGAACTGAGAGGGGTATCACCGTATACAGATGAGGACGACGAGGATCCTCCTGGAGTAGTGACAAATGTTAAGTTCTGTTTGCGATTTCTAACCGTCGCGTCCGCATCCTCCTCGTCACCCGCAAAGATGGTCTTGGTAGAGCTGGCGCTTCTGCCGCCACCGCCAATCCCAAACTCATCCATCTGGTGTTCCAGATCTCTGATGCTCTTCTGACTTGTATCCGGGGGTGCTACAAACGCCAAGTTGTCCATACCACGCCTTCCGAGCAAAGATGACGACTGAGATGCAATCGAATGTGACGATCGGTTGGTGGAAGAAGCGGACATGGGTGATGACTGGAATGAGAATGACGGCAGTTGAGGCGGTGGTGTTGGCGAGGACCCTTGAGGAGGAAGTTGAGGTGGTGGTGTAGAGTCTGTTGATTCACTAATATCAATCACAGCGATCCTGCGGTTGGATTCATGATTCTCAGCTTCCGTTGATATCCTTCGTAGGTGGTTACCATCTTCAACAACATCACCTTCCTGCGAAATCGGACTCTGACCTCGTGAAATGTGCGGTGACACCACTGCTAGATGACTCGTTGGCCCATCCCTCATGTTCATCTCAGGTTCGTTATCTCCGTCTTCCATACCCGAGTGACCATTGTAGCTGCTCTCGTCAAACGACCCACTATCCTGACTGCTCCGTCGACCAAACGCACTCTCGAAGGCTTTGTCCATGCTGTCCATCGAGGGACTGTTTGGAAAGTCTCCATCGTCGCCCACCTGATGACTGACGTATTGGGACTCGCTCTCCATCATGGAGCTTGTGTCTGAGAAGCGAGACGACTCTTGACTTCGTCGAGGAGGGTTCAGCGGCGCGGAGGAGGAGGGATCTTCGATTGTTCCTGAGGTGTAGTAGTAAGACGCGACTGAAGCATCTCGAGAGACTGGGGGACGAGGACCTGGATTAGATAATTGCAGGGGGAACAAGGAGAAAAAAAAGGAAAGAAGTCAGCGAAGGGCAGTTAAAAGCAGCCTGATTTCTCTGTGCTTTCGCGAATTAACAGTGTAGTGACAGAGTTTCTCACGTCCAACCAGCAGGCTGAGCATTATTAGACCCGATACCACCATCTTCTGAAGTGATGACCTTTTATAGAGCTCGACGTGCGAGCAGCGAGTGCAAATGTTAACCGAAAAAGAGCAGAGGACCTACCCTTCAGACCTGAAGTAAGCGCATTCCTAGCAATACCTTCATCCTTCCCGAATGGCATGGTTTTCACTCCTATCTATCCCTGGGCAGGTTGCATAGGCCGACGGAGGGGTGGGAATGAAGGTGAAGGGGCTCTTTGGCTGTTTGTGGTCACCTAAGGAGAGATTCGCGCAGGGCGGAGATTTCGCATTGTTTGTTTTTGGTTGAATCTTTTATTTATTTTTCAACATTTTCTCTAGCTTTCCTCGTGAAAATACAGAACGGAATAGAACACGATCTTCTCTCCATCTGTACTATAAAGCCGAAGGGCTCATCTTATGCTGTACAACAATCGTATGGTCAATTATGAAGATGATCCAGAAGCAGCAGCAGCTTTCTTGGCCCTCATCTCAGCGATCATTCTCTTTCTATCGTCATTTCTGAAATGCAACCAAACAAAATTACTGAACAGTTAGTCAAAAACGTCTCACGAGACAGTCGCATAAACAGTCAAGGACTCACTCATCCTTCCTCTCTCTCGTCGCCTTTCCACCAAACGTCTTCTTCTCCATAGCTGCACCTTCTTCAAGCACACTGCCGTCAGCGATGCCACCCTCACCGCCGGCAGCTCTTATCCTCTCAGTTTCCTCTCTCGCCTCCTTCAGCTCCCGCATCTGCCTCTCCCGCTCTTCTTCATCCTTCGAGAACGAATAAAACCCAGCAGCTTTCTTCCGGTCTTAAAATGAAAAGTTAATAAAACTCGATCAGGTGTTTGTTCATAGGAAGATGAACAATTTGGGAGGAACGTACTGTCTTGGGAAGCGTCGTAGTGCGCACTCTGCACGTCCTCGTTTAGTCGCCTCTGCAGCCTCTCGCGCTCTTCACTAGTCTGCTCGTAAACCGGGAACAACCCCTGATCACCATCTAACCTCGTTCAGCAAAACGGTAGCGAGACAAGAGTCAGTCTAGCGGCTCAGAACAGATGCGGTTTGGAGAATAGGAAGGACGCACGTATCAGGCGCGTAGCTGACTCGAGCTCGTTAAGGCGTTCTTGTTCCATCCGAGCTCGATCGATGGAAGCAACGGGGACTTCACTTCGAGGAACCCACCGTGAGCGGCCGTACTCGTCAGTGTACTCCGTCAGAGGGTCGTCTTCGTCCTGGTTCAAAGAACGAGCCAGATTGAGAGTCAATAGACAGATGGATTGAGAGGGTATAGATAAAGAGCTTACATTTGTTGGTTTCTGAGGTACCGTCAGCGACTCGTCTTCGTTGGAAGACGAGGAGGAACCGGTGTCATCCAAATCACCTTCCTCTAATTTCCTCTCCCACTAGACGGAAAAATTCATGATCAAAGTCAGACCTTCCTCTTCACCAGATAAACAACTTCTAAAGCCCAAAGAGAGAAAGAAAAAGCGAGAGACATGAGAACCAAAACTCACGTCGATACCGCCTTCGAGCCTTTCTTTCTCACTCAACCCGCCTGTCAAGCCCTTTTGCAACAACTCATACTTTCTCGTCTTCTTCTCCATTGCACGCTGCCTCTCAGCCTCGTTTGGCTGACCCGCCATCGAACGTGAGGAGGATGACAGATCCGAAGCGTTGCGAGAGGAGACGCCTTTGTTGGGCCGTTGTAGATAGCTCGCCTTCTACATCACCCCAAACAAGATGAAGAGTATCAGTATCTAAATGTATGTCAAACAAAGAGGATCTTCATTGGGGCATACCTTGGAGACAGTAGTGCTAGAGTCACCGTACCCTTTCCTTTTGCGAGACGAACTACCATTCTGCTGTAAAGTACTGAGCTCTGCTTTGAGGAAGAAGAGGCCCTTAGAGGAGGCAGTGTTGTAGCCTGATGTTGACGAAGAGGAAGCTGTGGATGCCATTTGGCTCAAAAAAAAAAAAGTGTATAGAAGTGGAGACAAGGTTGCATGGAATCGCTTTGTATTCTGGTTTCCGTAAGGTGGTGCGCCACGATGAGCACTTTCGAAGCAGGCTAGCAGAGTTGAAGCTGAACTTCAAATCAAATTCCATATAGAGCTCAACAAAAAACCAAGTACCTGTTCCTCCCTTCCCTTCTTTACAGCTTTGGAATCCTCAACGTCTTGGACACCATTGCTGCTCCCCAAAGGGCAAACACAACGCTGAGACCATGCACCTCTGTCCATTCCTGTCCCCACACACCAAGCGGCAAGTCCTCCCCGATCGTGTCCTTGTAGACGCACCATGCCATGTACCCGACAAGGGCGAGCGAGCTTGGGATGGGGAGGCCTTCGAAGTAGTTGATCTTACCCTTGCTATCGGAGGGTATGAGGGCGACGGTTGCGTTGAACCTAGCAAGACGCGCCAAGCCGGCGGAGACGAAGAATGAGAGGAGCAATGTGTCGAGAGGCGTCCGCAGGCCCAAGGTGAACGCAATAAACGCTGGGGAGACGCCGAATGAAACCTGCGACCGATGGACCCAAAAGCATATGTGTCAGTTGAAAACGGCCCATAGACACTTGTAGAACATGAAATAAGAAGTAAATGACTGACCAAATCAGCCAAGCTGTCCATCTCCTGACCCAGCATACTCGCGCTTCCCGTCCACCTTGCAACTTTGCCGTCAAATACATCGAACCCAAAACCAAGTAACGGATAAACCAGGCCCATGTAGAGGTGGAACTTGTTGTCTGGTGGTGAGACGAGGTAGCGCGCACAGCTGAAGAGGCACGACAGACCACAGACACCGTTCATGATCGTGACGAGGTCCGCTGGACGGAAGTTTCTGTGTGTCGAAGGTCGCATGGAGAAAGAGATGAGTCAATTTTTTTGTATGAGGTAAGCAGAGGAGCGTGCAAAGGGGACAGAAACTGTCCATCCATTTGAAAGGCGGATACACGTGAAAAAAAGTTCTGCCTCGAGACCCTCCCGCCTCCTGTACCAATTCGTCTCTCCCATTCGAACCACATTTTCAGCAGGGAAAAGTACAATTTACTAACCTGACGAGGGAGAAATGGCCATTATCCGCCGTGTACTGCTTCAGCTGATTTTTTTTGCCAGCTTCCATCGATTCGTTGGTCGTCTCTGCTGCTGGCTTTGAGGAATCTTTGTTTCCTGGCGCTGTATAGGGTGCTGCTGCCGCAGCATAAGATTTCCTTCGCTCAGCCATTGTGTTTGCTGTAGATGTGGAGTTGTGGATGGGTCTCACAGTGTTTGTCGCAGACCGCGAAGGAGGAGAGTGGGTACGGTGGCGGTGGGTCCCTCAAGTGAGCGTCATCGCTTCGTCGTTTGACCTAAGACTCCCATGTTCAACAACCTGACTCAACTGTCGAAAGAAATCTCATCCAAAATGACTGGAAAAGAAGAAAACAAGGACGAACAGCAGTTCACCAGTACGTTTCCCCCTTGCTCTACTCTTATTGCGGTCTCTTCGTAAGGAGGCAGAAATGCTGACCTTCTTCTTTCTTGTAGTCCAACCTCACCCAGCAACGACCAACGATCCACACACCGATCCAGCTCTCGCTGGATCCCAACAGGGTGCTGGGCTGGGTCCGGGACCGCATGTGCCTTCAAAGGACGTCGCAGAGGGCTTGGAGGCGCCCAAGAGCCGTGAACAGGTATGTCGTCGGTTTCCCCTCTCCCTTCATTGAAGCAACGGTCACTGAGTAAGAACAATGGCTTCTGTTTGGGATGTAATAGTTGAAGAGTGACGCTGCAGCTTTGAACAAGGCTTAGATGCTCTTTGTTTCGACCATCGTCAATTAAGCGAATCGCGGCGTGTGCGTGGAGCCCTCTCTCGATTCCAACCAATAACTGCTAGTTTTGGCTGTGCTCGTAGAATATACCGAAGGGGGTTCGATAGTGGTGTGTTATCTTATCTGTGCTTGTTGATTGTCAGTCTTATCTCCGCAAGGCGTCGTCCGTCTTGCTTTCCCATCAAGAAACAATATGCCTTGCTCCAACGCAAGAGAAAAGAAATAGATACACTCAGAACCAGGAACTAAAACTTATTACAGTTCCACCTCAAGAGACCAATAAGTGGAACAACAGAAGCCATCAAGACCATCAGCATCCCCACCTCTCCTGCATATGCTTCCAAACCGCATCATTCCATCTACCCGGGACAGAAGGCACACACCAATGCAGACAGTCGTTCCCATCTGGGCCCCTGTGCGTTCATAGCAGGTAAGAACGACGGTCGTCAGTTTTGAGTAGCCAACGAGAAGCAGAGCCGGAGGGAAAAGGACCGACAGGAAATGCGCGTCTGGACGCTGAAGAGAGAGGGTCCAAATGGAGAGGTAGCTGATCCGAAGCTGAGAGGGTGCAGTTTCCATTGGAAAAGCAAAAGTCATTGCGTGTGCGCGTGCGGCAGCCCACAGGGTTGGGACTTACAGATGCAAGCTTCTCAATTTCATCCTCCCATAGCCTTGTAATAAAGTGTATCGTTCAGAAGTCATTGAGATAGTACGAAAGATGTCGACGGATTCTCTAAAAGTGCAGGACGAAAGGCGTACTGATTGAACTCTTCGAAAGCTTCCCACCCATACATTCCCTGCTTCGGAACTCTCATACTAGCTTCTGTGAAATCGAGATCAGGTGAAACATGAGAGGAACAACCAACGTGCCCTTAATCCAGTAAAAACCATGGGTGTCAGCGACGAAAACATAAACTGAAAGCAATGCACAAAGATGCGACGGACCGGGCGCCGTGGAACGGTAGATGACCTGTGCGTTTCCAGGGAGAGAGAGTAGTTTTGGTAGCGTCCTTTTAATCTAGGTTAGTTTGGTGCGTGTCCCAAAAACCAAGCGTACCACAAATGAGATGGAAAACAGGCTTGAATTATTCCTCTCTCAATTAACAACGACAACACGAACCATCTCCAGATATAGCACACCTACGACCTCATTTCTGACTCCCAACTTTCCCGAGTTCCAGTGCGCACCAGTGTTGATGATCCACAGCGGTGGAAATGTCTCTTCTGCAACAGTGGTGAAAGGATTAATAAACCACAGCGGGCGGAACCACGAGGAGACAGCGCTGGGGGGAGGGAGTAGTGCCGTGATGGAGGGATTTTCGAAAATAGAGATCGGAAGGGTGGGAATGGAGTAGTTTGTCCAGTCCGTTGCGAAGTCGCCTGTGTCAGTTGGGCCGCGAGAGGCATGAGGGAGCGAGCGAAGTGTCGCATCAGTGCTCAGGTCAAGTTAAGAGCTGGATGATAAAGAGCGGGATGGAGTTTCTTCGTTACCTGTGTCTTTGTTATAGTTCCAAGTACCCTTCCCTTCTTCGTCTACATCCTTCAGTACCTCCTCAATCTCCGCGTAGCTCAGCAACACGTCGTTCCTCAGAAACGTGACAAGTGGTTTCTCTGTCAATCGAGCTAGATGTTTCCTCATCCAATAATAAATCCCTATCTGCTCAGAAGTGGGG
The DNA here is from genome assembly GCA_014825775.1 of Krasilnikovozyma curviuscula. Lineage (NCBI taxonomy): Eukaryota > Fungi > Basidiomycota > Tremellomycetes > Cystofilobasidiales > Mrakiaceae > Krasilnikovozyma > Krasilnikovozyma curviuscula. Next base: position 80,988 of record MVAQ01000028.1, read on the forward strand.
AGAAGGTAGAGGTGCGAAACCTTGGTGTGACCGTTCCAGAAGTCAGTGTTTTCGCGTCGGAGATGGAAGTGGGCGGAGAGGGTGAGGTAGAGGGTATCGTACGCCTGTAACGTGATGGAATCTATCCTTTCCCAAACTCATGTTATAGAATGAAAAGTATATGAGAGAAAGAACAAGGGTTGAAACATACCTCCCACGTAGATGACTCCCCAATCGTTGCTCGCTGCACGTCGGACGAAGTTGACAGCGTTGAGGACTGGTAAACCGGTATATACCCAGTTCAGTATCTCAGTGTTTCTCTCGACCGACTGAGGGAGCGAGTCGGAGAAGAAGCTTTGGTTGAGCGAGGGAGCATAACAACCTGAGACCAAACAACAAATGTGAATCTGCTGATGTGTTGGGATAAAAGGAAGAAACTAGGAAATGAGTGGTGGGAAAAGCAACTCTACCATTCACATCATATCCCAACTCCTCTTGAAGCTCCTGCAAATGTAAAAGAGCCTTTCGTCTCTCCCATCTGCCTTGATGTTCGATTGGCTCCCAGTTCCGCTGAGCACCCACTTCTACTTTTGTTCTTGGAGAGAAGGTGTTATTGCTCCAGAGGATAAACTGACTTAAGATGAAGCTGATGAGGGCTGCTGCTGAGAGGAGAAGGGCATATTGAAGGAACGATCTCGAAAGCGATGGGATTCTCCTCTGGAACTTGCGTCGTACCATACTTCTGACTGAAGGTGAGGTAGAGATACGCCAGGATGGTGAATTGGAAGGAACAAAAATAAAAAGAGGGTGGTCAGTTCCCTGTTATAGTAAAGCGGACCTCGAACGTTTCTTATGCAGGGATTCGAAGATGAAGTGACGGAGGGGGTGTGACAACTTCTGAACCAAGCTGCCTGTCACCCAAAAGACAAACGAGAGTTCTCATCCAAAGGACCTGGTATTCTACCTACCGTCTTGATTTGCTATTCAACTTCAACTTTTTTGGATTCGGTACGTGTCGTCGTGGCGCGTCGAAGAAGTGAGCGAACCTTGGCTTCCTTCTCCTGGTCACGAACCGCCATCCATCCATCCGAATCGCTCAGAATAGCAGAGAGTATACAGAGAGTCGGAAAGAAGTAAAATGACGTCTTTGAATCCAATGCTTGCTATCCAGGTCAGTCCTGTCGCTCTTCAGTCGCCTGCCCCTCTGCCTCCCCCTCTGACCCCTTCCTTCTTGAGCCCAGAGTCACTACTGGGCTGTACGAGACTACCTGGCTCCTGTGAGTATATGACTACTCACACCCTATTAGTTAGGTGCTAATTGGACTGACGGGTTTGGTTGAACGAACGAAGGTCCTGAAAGAGTCCAAGTTTAAAGAACATGGTCGAATTACGCCTGGTTAGTGCAACCATCAACTACGCTATCACAACATCGCATGTTGATTCTGTAACAAAATATACTGACGGATCCTTCCTACTTATGCTACTTCGGTGTTTCGTGCCTTGTGGGGGGACTGGATTTCAAACAGAGGAGTTTGTCGCCGCAGGTGAATTCCTCACGTACAAGTTCCCCGTCTGGACCTGGTCAGTAATCTCTCTCAATCCCTTTCCTTCACGTCTAATTCCGGGAGAGCCTCCGCTACTCTCGGGCAATTTGTCTTTGATCTGACCCACTGCTTCGAAACACAAACAGGGAACAAGGCGACGCTTCCAAAATCCGTGATTTCCTCCCTCCGACAAAACAATACCTGCTTACTCGCAATGTGCCCTGCTTACGAAGGGCAGGTACTCTGAACTACACTGACGCGGACGAAGTAAGAACCCACCTTTTCTTTCCTCCCTAATGCAGAAACTGATGATCCGTGATGGACATAGGACGCAGAGAGAATGATTTCGATCTTGGATGAAGCCGAAGAAGCGCCTGCGCAGGGTTCTAGTCCGAAAAAGGGCAAAAAGAAGCTCAGTGGAGAGAGCGATGATGACTGGGTTGAGACCCATACTGGACGACGTGAGCGAAACTGTCCTTTTCCCTCCATATCTGGGCTCTCGGCTTTCCCCTTTATCTGAACCTTTCTCTCTAAATCTGTTGTCACATCTAACGCCCCCGACAGAGGCTCAGACGCAACACAACGCGACTGACCTAGCATCAATGGACATTCCCGACCTGGACGACGTTCACCTTTCCTCACATCAATCGACAGCGACGCTCGATGGTGCGCCCGACTTGAGTGCGTTATCTGTGCAGGACACCGCAGCAGACGATAATGAGTCAGTTCCGTTGAATATGGACGACATTCCGGACATGGATGACGACCTCGACGGCTTCGAAGGCGGGGTACAAGAGGAGGAGGACGACGCCGTCGTGAGCACCATCCCGAGTGTCGTCGGTAAAGGCGTGGAAGTTGATGGTAAGGTACAAGAGGGGAACCTACTGAGCGTCAGGACGTACGATGTGATGATCACGTATGTTGCACTTGCTTTCTATAGAACTAGATTTTGGATTGGGGCTGATTCTCACATGATTTTGTCGCTTCCTTTTGCTTGGGGTTTCGCATGGGCATGATAGATATGATAAATACTATCAAACGCCTCGAGTATGGCTCCTCGGCTACGATGAAGTCCGTCTTGCCCTTCTCTCTCCTACCCTTTTTCGTTTCTCATCCTCCTTTTTTAATTATCGGAATAGAACAAGACGCCGCTGACGCCGAACCAGACATTTGAGGACATTCCATCAGACCACGCGTTCAAGACGGTCACGATGGAGAACTTCCCCCACTTCGGAGGCGCACAGCAGAGCCTTGCGAGCATCCATCCGTGCAAGCATGCGAGTGTGATGAAGAAGGTGCGCTTGTTTCCTCTCTTCCATGTATCTCCCTGGGATATGTATCAATGAAAACTTAAGAAGGCTGACGTATCTTGGTCGTGCGTTGTGTGGGTGCGAATTCTAGGTCATTGAACGAATGGGGGAGAAGGCTGCTCAGGAACAACGCCGTGCGCTTTCTTCCTCTTCCTCGTTGGAGCCTACACCCGCTGGAGGGGCAGTAAAGGAGCAGACGTCCAAGAGGAAATGGCTTGGCGGCGCGATCCGGAAAGTCACTGGCGGCGGAGAGAAGGAGGAAAAGACGCAGGAGGGAGACGGGGAGGGTGGGCTCGAGGTTGATTTTTACTGTGAGTTTTGTTGTTCGGTCTCATCTTTATGGTCCTTTTGGACCGTTTGGTCGGTCGATCCTGGGGAAGTGATTGCGCTGATTTTGATTTTTTTTCTATCCATGACATGTCACCTTTCTGATCAATCATTGGCTCGGCCTCGCAGTGGTCATCGTAAGTCTCCTCCTCCGCCCGCCCACCCATCTTGCCTATCATCTGTACTCACTCTGGGAACTGATATTCGATTCTTGCTCATTTGTCGACGCTGCAGTTCCTCAAATTTATCGCCAGTATCGTCCCTACGATCGAAGTCGACGTACGTCCTTTTCGCCTAACTTGTGATTTGTTCCACCTGGCGAGAGAGGAAGCTCGCTAACATTAGGTTACTTTGAAAATTATCAAGTCTACCACTGCTTTCTAGGGGTCGCCCCCACGATCAGTTTTCGGTTCGGGTCGCAAGCATGACCAGCGGTGCTCGGTAAACGAGATTTTACGAGTGAGGGGGGTTACCTTCTAACGATTCTCCTCTGGTCCATGACACATATTTCTCCTCTATCTATGACGACAATTGAATGAAAGACATTTCTTTTTCTCCTTTTTCTTGTGATTGGTCGGCCATCTTCAACTATGCCAAAGCTCGCACGTCCACGCAAGCAGCTGGATTGTTTGTTTTCCAAATACCTTAAGATGAAGGAATTTGGCCACCTTTCTGCTGGATTTACCTCGGTATAGATTGAAAATAATTATCACAGGTGGTGCAACCCAACTTGGAACTTTAACGAGTGTCCCAGGTTTACGAAGAGGTTCGCTTCCCGTCACTGCCTTGGGTGGCATGGGCCAGTCAACTCCTATAAAACTAGAGCACCGACTTTCACCATCCTAACCCAACAGCGAGAAAGCATAGATATCAAGGTGAAGGTGAAGAGAGGTGTGTTTTTTGTTTCCGTTTTTTTCGAGGACATGTTGTGATGGCCCGGAGATGAAATCGCCTCACCACCGGGCTGCCTCTGCTGGGCGGTCATGCCTCTCAGCAGTCACAATTTTTTTCGCCAGCGAGGGAGAGCTGACCCATTGATATCTGTCTCCTAACCACCACCCATCCTAACATTCATCTGTCCTCGTCACATTAGAAGATAGTTGTAAGTCGATTGTTGTTTTTTTCTGTTTGGGTGTAACGCCTCTTACGCTGCGCACAGCTTCAAATTTCAGAGAACGCAGTGCCCCAAAATCCAACCACCACCCACTCAACCGGCCTGTATCCCCGAAACCGCTCTTCTCTATCCCTCTCTGTGTTCTCACCAGGACCTCAATAGACGTCCGAGAGGGTCTCTTGTTCAGCACCATGGCTCCTCGATACTCGACAGCGTCGCGCACGCGGAAGATCCTCGTCCTCATCATGGTTTTGGTCTCCCTCTTCCTGTTGGGTACCGTCATCGTCCTCAGCACCGTCTCGTACTTCCTCGCCATTCCTTCCTATGCCCTGCTCTCGAAGGACGACGTGGGACCAGTCAGGCTCCCCCCTCGCTGGAGAGAAAAGGAAGCTCTCGAGAAGGAATGGGGAAAAGTCGGTGGGAGAGGCCACTGGGATGGTAAAGTCGATGGAACAGAGAGCTGGCATGCTCTTGAGAATATCACCGTGCTGTAAGTGTGTGTTTCCTTAGCTGTTTAGGAGGAGGTACGCTTTGGGCGGTCAAACAAACCCCCAATTGCTGCGCAGAGGCGTTTTACATTCTTGCCCTACTAAGCTCTTCTTGTGTTTTGGGAGGACCTTATGCATGTTTGACTGACTGGTTCCATTCTCTATCTTTTTCACTGAACATATTCCGTGTATCGACTCATCCGGTTATCCTACTTCGCTGGGACCGTCTGCGAAACACCTCGGCACCCCCCTTTCGTGGGCTTGGTTTTTTTTTCTCGCTCAACTCGTGAATCTTTCCTGTGTATAGTGAAGGAGAACGTATCCCAAGGATCATTCATCAGACGTGGAAGGACGAGTATCTGCCAGAGAAATGGAGGGTGAGTGACTGTTCCTCGCCTCCTGATATGGGTTAAGTAAGGGGTTAAGTAAGGTCGTGCATGAAGCGGAAAGCACACTCAGCCCAGAGATCCTCACTTAGGATCTAGAGATACTCCACATACTTCCTTTCTTGGGAAATCCTGTTCTCTTGAATGTAGACCTGCTTATCATCTGCCGGCCTTCACCTATTTATACCACGCGCCGCTCCATGCTGACCATCTCCCTCGTTTTTTTCTCGGAACTCAGGACGTCTACCTGACGTGTCGCTCAGTCCTGCCTTCATACACCTACCACCTTTGGACTGACGCCTCGTCACGCTCGTTTCTCGCCGCGCACTATGCTTGGTTCCTGCCGACATACGATAACTACCCTTACCCCATTCAGAGGGCGGACGCCATCAGGTACTTTGTCCTCCATCGCTATGGAGGCGTGTATATGGATCTCGATGTCGGGTGTAGGAGAGAGCTTGGAGGACTTGTTGGTGGAGAATGGGACGTGGTACTGGCGAAGACAATCCCTGTGAGTTCCTTTTTTTTCTACTGGGACGGCGTCGCGCCTGTTTCTTCTTTTTTCTCTTTCGGAACAGCGATAGCTACTGATATACTCTTTTTTGATATTTTCTTTTTGGCTGGCTGTCGAACAGGTCGGTGTCTCGAATGACGTGATGCTTGCCTCCCCAGGACACCCTTTCATGGAAATGACAATTCACTCCCTTGTCACCTTTGCCCACCGCTACGTGACCAACTATCCGACCGTCATGTTCTCGACAGGACCCATGTTCCTTTCAGCTCAGTACGGCATCTACACCTCCGCTCACCCGCTCTCGTCGACCTACCCTCGTCCGGAGATTCGAATCCTCCCAAAGAGCCTCTACGGCAAGAACGCCAAGCCAGAAGAGTCGACAGAAGCATTTTTCAGTCACTACTATGGCTCATCTTGGCACGCTGATGATGCCGGCTTCATCACTTGGTTAGGAAGGTACGGCCGCATCGCCCTCTGGGCAGGCATCGCGTTCGTTCTCTTCGCTGCCATCCGCTTCGTATGGAGCAACAGGCGAAATGGCAAACTCGCCAGTGGTGCCAGGAATAGTGTCAGGAAACTCGTTGTTGCTGTTGGTGGGTCTAGTGCGTCGAGCGAAAACGCCGGCGGAGCGACGAGGTTCGAGCTCCTGTCATTCTTGCCTGGCGGATCGAGCATGCACGGGTCCATGGCTTCAAGTCCGACAACGTCCAGCTCACCGTCACTCCCGTCATCACCTATACTCAACGAAGCTGGTGGTCCCCAGCCGTCGACACCCCTCACGCCGGCGGAGACTCTATTGGCGTTCAGAAGAGCGGCGAGCGAGTACCTCGTCGGCACCCCCGCTGGAGTCACTTACACCGGCACAGGATCGAGGAGGCGGAAGATAAGGAAGGGAGTGCTTTACTTTCTCCCGGCCATCTTTGCACCCCACTCCTCGTCGACTTCGTCCTCAAGCCGTCGCTCCACCCTTGTTCCACCCATTCACCCCAACTCGGCGATGGACCTCGAACTTGGTCTCGCAGCTGATGGTGGTCCTCCCCCATACGATGACCCTTCAACGCCGAACACTGTAGGCAAGATCCGTGTGCTGGATCATATCGACGAGCTCCTGAAGAAGCAGCAGCATCAGCGTCAACCGAACGCGATTGGCGACGTCGGTGCCAGTGCAGGAGGAGAAAGTGCGGATAGTGATGAGGCTGTGGGGTGGAGCGATTGGGAAGTCAAGGAGGAGCAGGACGATGAAGATGATGAGGGTCGATCGGGGTCGTCCTCCAGCATCGAGGAGTACAACAGTGATGAGCCTTCCGGCAGTGGAAGGTGCTGACTATCTTCTCCAGCATCGATAACACCATTAACCGCAGTACCACCTGTCCAGCAATCACCACTCTTAGCTCAAGTGAGATCTCGACAGTCTTACTCTGAGTAAAGACTTCTCTTCATTCATCGCAACTTCCTCTCGACTTCTTCTCTGCTTGGCAAATATCCTGTATTCTGTAGACCAACAAAACAACAACAACACGTGCATTTTCCCATCACTCGATACGACAGCAATTTTCCTCAACGACCAACGACCAGCCTTTATCATCCTTACGACCCCAACTCGAGCCTAATAATTTCATTCCCTCGAAAACATAATGGACGCAGTAATTCACTCAGATCCACTCGTTCCACCATCTATCATAAGTTATCAACCTGTCAACCAGAACCAATTGATCGTTTCTACCAAAGAGAAGAAGAATCGCTCACTTGTTTCTGGCCATTTATTTCACTTCCGTGGTGTCGCCACACCTCTCGAGCCGTATTCTGTCTTTCTTCATCATACTTTTTCTTCTAAGGACTAAGGATGGTAGCATGATAGATTGGCCTACTTTCGTCGTTTCGCTCCTGCTTAATAGTTTCATTCTCTTCTTGCTGTTGGTCTATTTGTATCCTCTTCTTAATTTACAAAAGGGACTCGCTGGATTCGTCTTTTTCTTTTTCCTTTAAAAAACCAGACTGTATTGATGTTTGCTTTCGTTTTCTTCCTCTCGATTTGTTAATCCCTTTAAGCGAAATAGATTCCACATCTCGCGTTCTGTTTCGGACTGCAATCACAGCTGTCCATTGACCAAACTTTGCATTGACTGTCGCAAGAACGTGGGGACATGAAACTCTATGACATCGACGAAAGCACAACAACTCGCTTAATACAATATGATCCTCTTTTGCTTCTTGGTTTAAATATTACACTTGATCCGAGGTGGCCCTACTGTGGCTATCTGCTGCTCCAGGGCTGTCAGCATTGGGTGCTGATGACGTAGGTGTGTCGGATTGGAGAGCGAAGCCGCCTTCGATCCAGGAGGTCTTCCTCTGTTGATGGAGTCGTTTTGTGGTTGATGTCGATGCCGATTGGCCGTCTTCCGAATCGGTATCTTCGTCTTCTGCTGGTGTAGGTACGTAGGACGACGATGTTTCGTCTTCCCGTAGGTCTTTTGGGTAGGGTGAGGTGTCTGCAAGGGCTGAGAAGGGAACGTTTCCTTCTTTTTCGATGAAGACTGGGAGGTAGACTGAACCTGGAGAGATGAAGAACGAAAATCAGCATCGTCGCTTGTGAAGGCCTGACTTCACAAAGCTTGAGAATAACTTACCGTTTGAGAGTTTGCGATTTGGGTGGGGTTCACTAGGTTCAGGGCCAGAAACTTCGACCTCTGTCTGAATTTCGCTGATGGTGCGAAGGACAGACAGAACACGGAATCAGCACCGATATAGTAACAATCTTGTATTCGTACTCACTAACTGATCTTAAGCCTCTCTTCAGCTTGAGCTCGCATTGTGGCTTGTCGAATGAAGAAGAATAGGAATGCGTTTAGAAAGCCTCCCGAGGTGAAGAATACACCCGCGAAAATAAAAACATCGAAGGGCAGACTTCTGTTGAGCATGGTTGATATTCTAACAACGGCCACTGGCGTAACAATCATCATGTACATCACTGGAACATAGATCATTTTACTGTGGGAGCACGAAAGGAGCAATAAGTATGATGCGGTCAGGAATGTCGAAAAGATTGACACGCACCGCGAACTGGCGAAGATTCTGTCTCCCACAGGGTCATCCAAGACTCTGGTAACTCCGTCCTTCCGTCGCCGGTCTCTTTTGTAGGCCATCCAGTACAGCATTCCGTATACCAGCCAGCTGATGATGATGCTGCCGAAGGCAAAAAAGTAGAAATAGAAAAATCTGGAAAGACGCAGGTCAGAGGAACTGAGTATGTAGGTCGGATTTCTTTTCTTCAAAATCAGACTGTCTTCTGCTTACCTTTGAACAGGGTAAGACTTGCTAATCCAGCACCATGCACCTGCCTGGGAGTAAAACGGACCACCCTCCGGAGTTGCGATGGAGAGGGGTCCGATCATGGTGAGGATTGCAACAAATGACCAGGTACCTGCTATGATTCCGTACACCACTTTTGAAGAATATTTTATCTTGACAAAGGTCACCCAGAAGCAGTGTAGTGCCATGAGAAGTGAAAATATGCTGTGGTAAGAAACCGTATAAACACAAAGCCAATTGTAGTTGAAGTTGTCAGAGGGGCAGAAAGCAGACAAAGGCTACCAGTCTTCACTTACGCTCCCCCTAAGTCTCCAAACTGTGAGAGTGCACCTTGGAAGCTGCACGATTGCCCAGTTACCAGCATGCCTGTTATGGCCCACCTGGCATCCATTAAGAAAGCGAACGCCTGAAGAAAATCTGTAGACAGCGTTCCAAAGCAGTTGCGTTAATAAATAAAAGCTCAGTTAGTAAATGAATCTCTGTAAGAACTCTGATATTTGGGTCCAATTCCCCATCAAACAGGTGCAATAAACCTAAATCCAACCACTCACCTGCGCACAACAGACTAACATACAACCATCCGACCTCACTCTTCCTGAACTTTATTATCCCTTCTCGAACTTGTGGAGATGGACTTATAAATCTTTGAATGAAGGGGATCTGACGAAAAAGAATTGTCGGTCGGTAAGAAAACAGAGCTCCAGGACATGATCAACATCAAGTTCAAGTGCTCACATAGAAATACGCTAAGATGGAAACCACACTCAAATCTGATATCAATGACGTTAGGAATATCATCCTACAAAAAGAAAAGTGCTCTGGTCAATCCTGCTACTCCAAAGGAACAAAGAACGGAGCTGCTGGAACGCGCACCACAAGCCTATCCGACCCCCATGATCAAAATGGTACCGACCATCACCTAACGACGTCATGACGGCCATTGTGTCTACACCGTCAAACAAATCCCCCAGCTGCGTGCTAAAGGCGAATGAGAGAAATGAGTACCGTCTTCAGGAAAGGTGAGCGTCAGGAGGCAGGTACCAAAAATTACAGTGAAATTGGACGTAAAACCCGCACTCCTCTAACTAATAATCATCCAGAGCTGTCTCATTTAAGTTTTAGAGTTCACCCATTTCTCTCGCGGGTCGAGGCAAACGATCTCGAGAAGTGAAACTACCTGTCTCGGATGACTGTGATGGTGGCGCGGAGTAAGCAGCAGCAGCTTCTGCGATTCCACACAGGCTGACCACACAAACTATGTTTTACCTTATCAAATGGACGGTCTTTTCTTTCTGTTGAATCCAATTCCAGCGGCTAAAGCGGGTGGGAAGCGGGCAAATGGAGGTCCTGTCATTCGCAACCTAGTTTTCCTGTATTGAGAACCGAGAAGCGGCGGCAGGAAACAGAAGATAAATCTCCACGATTGATCTGATACAGGAAAACCTGGTTCAACGCAGAAGAAGATAGATAACGCGACGGGGTGAGTCGCTGTCTGTTGCGCCAGTTCGGGTAAACTAACATTAATTATCAACAAACAGCATTAATATCAAAGCCAGAGATATAAGAGATCGAGATCAGTAAAAGAGAGTTCAACAAAATAAGGTATGAAATGCAGCTATCATTTCTGTTGATTTTTGAACTTGTTTTTACAAACGTCCAAGCTCGCAGTCGCCTTCATACCAAGCGCACCATGTAGCGAGTATTTTCCAGTCATCTTGGTTGCAGCCAGCTCTGGTACTTTACCTGACATCAAAATGAAAATGTATCAGCAAAAATCCAAGCGAAGGGGGTAGGGGTATGTGTCTTACCGCTGAGGACCGTGTTGAAGAGACCGATCGCTTCGAGATATTTTTCTTGTCGTTCATAGATTGATCCGAGCTCGTAGTGAGCAAAGAATACGATCCAGTGATCAAGTTCGACTTTCCCACCATTCTGTTGGTTACCGACAGATACAACAACCTCAGAGTTAGCGCCTGGTTATGCCTAAAAAGTCGAAAATGAAGCGCACCGAAATCACGTCCCTCAAGCACTCCTCTGCTTCAGCGGCAAGTTTTGATGTGTCAAACTTCAAGTCTTCAGTTAGATCTTCAACGATGATTTCGGGTGCAGGAAGCGCTGCCCAACCGAGAAGAGTCCCTTTTAAGAATTGAGCTAGGAGGTAGTCTTTACATATATATATATAAACGGAAAAGTCAGAAGTGACCATTTCAACAACAGTTGCAACGTTGCTTACCATCCCAATATCCATGACCTCCTTCGTAAGTCTCGGGTTCGCTCGCTTTCAGTTTCTCCAATACGCAATTGATCCGAGGTATCGTCTTCGTCAACGCAACGGAAGCCGGCGTATGTGATAGGGCATTGATAACGTATGCCTGTCAGGACGAAAATTTTGATCAAATGTTGCTGTTGAGTTGGAAAATTGGTAAGTCGACTCACGAGTTCTATACCAGGCAAAGCAAGTCTATTTCCTTGAGCGAAGTATTTCCGACTTTTTCGAGCGACAAATTTCTAATCGACCAGATTTGTTATAGGAGAGCATGGAGGAGATTAAAGGAGATGATACTCACCTCTATTGGTATCGACTTTCCGACCAGCTTCCTTATGCTCTTCGGCACCATATCCATGTCCTCCTCCATCTTCTTCCTCGAGTCTTTGGCATCGCCTTCGCCATCAGCTACCAGTTCGGCACAAGCCGCCGCTTCACAGTAGAAGTATGTTGCCTTGGACCAGTTGGAGCCTTCGTGGAGCTGTCGGAAGCAGTCTGCTGCTTGAGCAAAGTCGCAGAGCGCGAGGTCGTTTCCACCTTCATCCCATCTGCAGATAAGTTGGAGTTGAATATAACTATAATTATGAAGAAAGAGATCAGCGTTCATCGTCAGGAGTCAAGAAGAAATTGTGCCTGAACGTACGTATCTTGCGCAGCGATGGCTTTTTTCAACACCTCGTTGGCTTCAGCGGGTTGGCCCTGAGTTGTGTATAATCGGTTTCGGAAGAAGAGAGGGAACACTCCGTTAGGGTATCTTTCCAAATTCCACAGAAGAATCTTTTTCGCAAAGAAGACGTCCACAGACTCCACTAATAAGAAAACAAAAAACGATTTAGCGACGAGCGACACGCAATGAACCTAATGATTGACTCACCCGGAATGAGAGCAGGTATAACCAAATGGAATGCTAGAAGAACAAGATCTGCCACCGGTCTCCTGACGCCTTCTTCAGCAGCGCTGATGCCAGGTAAGTCCTGGTCAACAGTCCATCCACCAGCTTTGGCCAAGATTGACAGAGCGACATCACGATCACCGAGGTATCCAAATACCGAAGCAATCTGTCAAGAATGAGGAACGATAGGTTCAGTGAAGGACATCAAGGTTGAACGAGAGAGAGAGAGAGAGAAGACAGTGATTGCACCCACCTTCAGAGCCTTTCCAGGAAGGAATGATAACATCAGAGCGGAAAGACCTGTTCCGAGATCAACACCACTTCTGAAATCATTATCTACCTGAATACCATCTTTGCCTAACTTCCCACTATCCAGCTCCTTTAAGAAGTTCTTCAGACTCCTGTAGACTGCTTCACCCGCACGGAGATTCAGAGCTTCCTTGATGAGAGCCAAGAAGTCACCACCGACGATGATGCCTAGAACAGCCTTCATGAGCAGAGACTCAGCGTAGCATAGTTCGGCATGAAGTTGGATGCGGGTCATCGACTTGATGAACGACGGCGTTCCAGGTCCATGGCCTTTGCCGACAATCCCACCGAGCCGACCACCCAGGATCCCACTGCCGTGCTTCCGCAGTGAATCAAACAACAAGGTTGTTTGCTTGGTCGTATCGAGCGCTAATTTCAGATCTTCGGGCTCGAAAGACATCATCCCTTTCAGTGTCTTGAGGATCGCATCCGCCGCTTGGTAGTACAGTCTCTGGCGGTGTGGATCCCCCTCAGCAACGATAGCCTCAGCTTCGTCGATATGAGAGTTAAGGAAGAGAGACATAACTTTGTGCGTCATGGCCAGGTCCTCAACGAGGATTTCTTGCTGTTGTTCCGGTGTGAGGTGAGGTCGTTTAGAGAATGCTTCGACGTTAGAATTTGTAGTCGTTGCTGAGTTGGAGGTCAATATGCGCTTCAGAGATGGAGGTGGCACTGAAGTAGGGGGAGTCGATGATGATGATGAGTGATGAGCAACGACGGCTGCTGCCCCTGCTGAGACTGCTGGTGCCACCAAAGAATGAGACTGAGGGGATGACGCAGCGGAGTTTGGTGGAAATGCTGCAGATGTTGGTTTACTGTGAAAAGGTGCGTCCGCTTCCCTTTCCTCCTCATCTTCTTCCCCGACTTCACTCAGTCCATCTGGAGTGAAGTACCCTTCGTCGTCGTCATCATCACTGTCCTCCTCATCCTCTAAACCCCAGACTGACTGGCCGGTATTTGAAGCTGCTCTATTTTTCAGCTCGGATAACGTTTGCGAAGGGGGGACAAAGATGGTAGCAGCACCAGCTCCTCCTTCTGTTGAAGGAGCGTTTTTGGTAGGCGAAGGGTGGATGGGTTCGTTTGTCTGAACTTCTGGAGTCAAGGTGCCATTCACCTTAGCAGTGCTGGACGCAGGTGAGTCGACAGCATCTGTCGATCCGTTCACGAAAGCTGGGGCGTGAATTGACATTGACCCTACTCCCTTCCCGTCTCCCTGATCACTCTCCACTTTGTCATCCAGCGTCACCACAGAATTTCCATTGCCGCTGAGTGAGGAGAGGGGTATACTGGTGCTGCTGGCTGTGGTGCTGGTCGGCGTATGTGCGAAGGATGAGGAAGAGGATGGGGGTGGCTTGGACTTGGGAGAGTTGGTACCAGACGCAGACCTCGTCTTCGATACAAGCTTCTTGAATCCATTCTTGATCTTTGAGGGCGATCTTCTGTAGTAGATGCCATAGAAAAAGGAAGCGATATCGTCAGTCCCCAGTCAGTTTAAGCGGTTCTTCTCCCCAATCGGTAGACTCGAAGGAAACGTACTTCAGGTCCGACTCCTCCTTCCCATCAGCAGAACCACCTTGGCTCCTGAACGAGTTGGACAAATTCCTGAGGGAACCGCTGAATGAAGGCCTTCTACCTAGTTTGGCTGCAGTTGACCCCCCGCTCACGGAAGCAGCCTCATCTCCATCGAGCGCTGGGTGGTCCACCACCCTGTCCTGTATACTTGCATTGGATGATTTTTTTGAGAGGGACCCCTTCTTGAAAATTGAGCCCATCCCTGAGCTGACTGGTTGCAGAACGACGAGGGTCGACGTCGATGGCTGGATTTCGTAAACGATTCATTAAATCAAGCAGAATTAGAAGGAAAATAAATAGCACACAGCTCTGTTTCCTTTCTGTTGTGAATGTATTTAGCACTATTAGGCATGTGCTTACAATTCTTTAAGTTTCAAATATTTCCACGAAGCGACGAAACCCTCACGGGAGGACGAGCTGATGATGGCGGGCGCTGTCGGTTGTTTTATTTCTTTGATCATGGTTGAGGGCTTCATTGCTTATGGAAACGACTGGCCTAATCATACTATCGCTGTAAGAGTTGAAATTGGTAAGAGGTCAAGTCCTAGCCCTGGAAAATCACTACTGAATTAATTTCCTTTCGTCGCAAGCCTTTGTTTACATTTACGATGGCAACTTTCCATATAGTTGGACCCCAATTGTCTGGGTTCTACCATCAGAAATCTTCAGTTTTTCAATTAGGTCCACAGGTGTATCCATTACGGCGTCTGCGACTTGGATGTGCAACTTCATCGTTGGGCTCGTTAGTCCTCTCATGCTTGCACACTTGCCCATGATGGCACATACGCAAGTGGATTTCTATTCTTCATTTTTGTGCTGTTTTCTGGCTGAAGCTTGTCGACCCTTGTCGTTTTGAAGTTCTTCTTTGCTGCATTCGCAGTGTTGGGATTCTTAACAACTTGTAGGTCTCTGTGCTTCTCTTTCTCCAACTTGCAACTTCTGACTTTTTTAATCTAGTATTCTTTGCACCCGAAGCCAGATTGAAGACTCTCGAAGAGATGAACGCTGTCTCCTCTGAAGTTGAAACTGAAATCACAACACGCGTCAGACGAATACGACCCAACAAAGGACATCCTACGATCTTTTGCATAATATAAAGAAACTTCGTCCCATACTACGAGCTGGACTGAGTGTAAGTATCTGAACCCTGTCGAACGTGGTTAGGTGAGGCGGCCGGCAGGACTGTAAACAAACAGATAGATGGACGATTCCTTTATCATTACATCTTTCACCGAAGGCTAAATTGCAAGTAAGATCATTCAATTGATAGAAAAATGAGTCAATATGAATTTCCTATTCCTGAATTTCAGTATTACTTTCACGAACCTGCGGACCGCAGAAGTCCTCCTAACCGCTTCGGCTTCAACTTGTATTTACCTATTATTATCCGACCAATGCCTCCAGACAACTCTGTACGACACAATAGTGCTGCTACAGCCGAGAAAAATTCTCCTCGATCTGTACGTTTATCCTGTTTTCCTGTTCCTCACAGGTCTCTTTAGAAAACCGAAACCTACCTCACTCTCCCGTTCTGGCTTCAGTGCATGGAATGTAGGAGACTTAAACGAAAAGTTAGTAATGCTGGTTCATTCGAGAAGCTTTGTTACACCTGATAGGCTGACCATCATTATTCTTTCGATAATAGTGTAACCGAGAAAATCCCTGCTCAGCCTGCGTAAGATTCGGGAAGCAATGCTCCTACGCCCATCCCCTGAGAAGTTCTCTAACAGCGAGGTTAGTACTAATATCGAAGTTCTTTATTACCCGAGGTGTTCGGCTGAATAGAGGATTGTTGCGATAATAGCCGGCTGGTTCAAGCAGAGCAGTCGATACAAGACCTTCAGCAATTGCTACAGCTGCATGCACCTCACCTGGATGTCAAGGAAAGGTTGTATACTATGCATCAACGGTCTTCTTCGCCATCAACTGCGCCAGAGCCAGTTGCTGGCCCTTCCTCACAACAGTCTCCGCCGTTTCAACCTCAACGACTGTACGAAACTACGGACAAACATCTCCCCTCTTGGCCAGAGCCTCCTTCAACGCCCTTCTCTATTGGCCCTTCATCTTACAGCCCTGCTTCTTCATCCACCATCGCTCCTCCGCTCTCTTCTATCACACCAGCTCGAGCTCTTCCACCGCCAAGCATCTTGCCCGAGAAGCAACCCAAAGCCGCTAATGGATACGATTGGAATGAGAGAGGCAAATCTAATTCTATGCTGGGGGATGGAACAGCGTCATTATCGGTCGAGCCAGACGGTGAAGGCTATCTTGGTACTACCTTCACCTTTCTTTGTTCCTTCTCTTTCCCCTACTTAAAAAACACTGTTTCTGTTAGGTTTTGCATCTGGTGCAACTCTTCTCCGCATATTGCAATTCTGCGCAGGTGGTCTATCTCTGCCTCAGGCCAGTGCAGATCAACTTATGAGTGGCACGAAGACCCCTAATTACGAACCTCAAACGGAACATATCAGCCTCTTCATTGAGAGCTACTTCAAGTTTTACCACACCCAATATCCCCTTTTACACGAAGCTACTTTTAGGGCACAGTGGAGTGAAGTGGTTGCGCGTCCACCTACCAAAGAGTGAGTTTCAGCCTTTCTCGAGTGTTTCTTGTGCTTTCCTTGCTGATATCTTTTTGACAGTTGGGACGTTCTGTTCAACACTGTGGTAGCCTTAGGTGCATTCTGCTCAAAACCAGAAGCTCTTCATATCTGTGACTATTTCATGGATCTTGCTACCTGTCGGGTTGGTGTTCAGCATTTAGAGAGCGGCAGCTTGACGCTGGTTCAAGGATTCACCCTTCTCAGTAATCTCACTCAAAAGAGAAACAAGTGTAATGCGGGAAGTGTGTATCTTGGTGAGTTTAGGACGTTAAATTTAGCTCGAAAACCTTGCGCTGATCGCTTTCGGGTTACAACAGGTATCGCGGTCAGGATGGCCATCGGTCTGGGACTTCACCGGGAGCTACCTCTGTGGGATATTTCCCCATTTGAAAGGGAGGTCAGACGGCGCGTGTGGTGGGTGCTCTTCTGCTTTGATTCTGGAGCTTGCATAACTTTTGGACGGTCCATTGTAAGATCTTTTCCAACATTCTGCCTACTCGTTGTTCATTCCATATTGATATTACCTCTTCTTACCAGCTCTTGCCGTCAGATGCGGACATTTCAGTGGTGACAAACATTAACGATCGAGTGAGTGAACAACCGGTAGCAGCTCACCGACGGAAGAACTCTGATCTAATTCCTGTTTTGTTTACTAGGCTCTCACACCCGCCTCTCGGACGGCCCCCAAAGGAGTAGACGAAGCGTCAATCTACACATCACTTATTTTCCAGTCCTCGCTCCACACCGTCGGCAACCGCTGTTATTCAAGAATCAACGCTTCACCTGCCCCACACGCCGAAGAACTCCTTGGTCTCATTGCCGAACTCGATACCTGGCACCGCAACATTCCATCCTGGTTTAACCACACTGTCTCACTTCAAAACCCTAATCCTTTTCACAATTTTGCTGTCGCGAAGCTGTTCTGGAGGTACTGCAACCTGCGCATCATTATCCTCAGACGACCATTCTTGGATAGAGCACTGAAGCGACAGAGACTCCATTTCCCGATAGAGGAATCAGAATTTCACCTTTCGCCGATGGAGGTTGCCGAAAGGAGATGTGTACGGTCTTGCCTCGAGAGCGCGAAAGAGTCGATTGGATCTATCCTTGACTACTTCCGACAAAATCAAGGAAACCCTTTGGAATGGTGGTACGGACTGTGAGTGCATCCTCAGACGATCTTCCTCATATTCACTGCAGGGTACTAAGCACACCTTTACTACATTTGGCAGACACTTTCTCTTCCAAGCGTCGTTCGTCCCACTCCTTGCTCTTCATACGGACCCACACTCTCCAGCCTCAGAGTCCTGGCAGCAAGATGTCGCGACGGCTTGCTCGGTACTTCAGCTGAAAGCTGGAGACCCTCTTGCTGACAGGTGCTGGCATATCATCCACCGCCTCACTCCTCCTGCCAGCAGGAACCTCGGCGGTGACTCGCTGATGAATATGGACCAACAATCCGGAAACTCCACCCAGCAAGTGCAGTTCGATGATAACCTCGATATCATGCAAAGTATCTTTGGTGATCAGTGGAGTGGCTTGGATTGGACCGTTTTTGCGCAGGACTGTAAGTCTCATCGTTCGTCTCATAAAATCAGCTTTTGCTCACAGCCCCCCTTGCCCGTTTTCTTCTTTGGTGTTAGATCAAAACTCTTGACATGCAGCTCTATGAATGTACGAGTGATAATAGATTTTTATCGTTTCAGCAAGAATCTACACTTTGGCGCCATACTTCTTCAGAACAATATCTTCGATTCCATCGCCGAGGTATTTATATCCTCCTTGAGCAAACTGCAGATTCTCAATCTCACCCTTGAAAAACTTGCTGTAGTCTGGTGCAGGACCACCGACGGCTGGCATCGCCCCGATCATTCCTTGCTGTTGAGAGGCGTCGATTGCAGCTGGGTAGGTACAACGACGAGGTGTTAAGAAGAGGCGTTGGCAAAGTCATTGAAGAAGAGAAAGCGGACAAAAATAGTATCAGATTCATTTTGGACGAAGATGAAGGATAGCGAGGAGGGCTCACAGTTCTCATCTCCCAAAATGAGCCTGAAGACACCATTCAAACCAAACAAGTTTAAGAAATACCACGAGAGGGCAGAAACCCATCGAACATCTATCAAAAAAAATTAGGAATACTCGATCAGCTTGGAAGTTGGAAAACAGAGAGAGGTTCAGAGAAGGCGCACCCATATCAGGAGCAGCGATGTCTTTCTGCAACATTCCTTTAAATCCGAGGGTGAGAGGGAACGGCAATTTGATAAGAACAAAGCCTGAGAAAAAGGCATTGATCTGTAGGAAACCGTTCACAGCGACAGAAAGATGGTGGTCAGTGATGATCCTTGACCAGAGAAAAATAAACAAACCGGCCGCGAAAAATTGTACTTACCCAACCCATGATGACAAAGTTGGGAACCATCATAATCTGACGTGTATCATGCAACAGAAACCGGTTAACGACTGAGAGCCGGGAGTTCAAGAGGCTGCGACTTTGCGACACTCACCCCCTGCTTTTTCATCATATCCATCATGCCGTCCATTGCACCAGGATCGCTCAACGGGTTCGGCGGTGCTTTTTCCTTATCCTCATCCCCCGGTTTCGGCGGTCCGTCCTTCAACCAAACACCCTTCTCAAATCCCTCGATCAAGCTGCCCGTTATGGCTGCGTACGTCGAAGGGGGTAAGGGCGACGCGGCTGATGTCTGGCGCAAAGTTTGGGCTCGAAGTAGGGCACGAGTTTCCCGTATTGCGAGGATTGTTGAGGGTTTGGGGGTGGAGCCGAGCAGGAGAGTCACGTAGTGTCGAAGGATACCGACGAGAATCATGCTTTTGGGTGAGGCGAAACGAATAGAAACGTTAGAGACAACTCGGATTCACATTCGAAAAAGGGTGCTTCATACACAAGAGTGATTGGAAAGAGGACCCAGTCCTGATGAATGCATCAAATTAAAAACTTGGTTAGTGACTGATGTGGTAGCAGCGCAGGGACGAATTGCAAGCAGGTAGCTCTTCTTTACACCACCTCTTCCCATTTATAGGTAAGCTGACAGGCCACTCTAACATACTCAAAAGTCCATCCCTCCAACTCAAGCCCAGAGGAGCTAGTAGCGATCGACATATAGTAAGATCATCCTGCCTCCCTCTCCTCTTCCTTACTGCTCAAACCTAAGCCACTACACGTCCGTCCTTGATGGGATATCAGATATCATTCCTTTTCCTTCACCAGCATTCGCAGAACCTGGGAGTGCAGACACTACATCGGCCAACAGCCCTTCTTCCCTGAGCGAGCCAAGGTTGCGCTGCTACTCTTATGCTGGCTCTCTTAACAGGAATTCTCACATCCTCGTCCCTTGTAATCTTAGATGATAGAGGTGGTGCTTACCCTTATCGAGGGATCGATATACAGAGCCCTATAAAACCCATCAGCAGAAGGAGGAGAAGCTGAGCGTCAGAACGATTATAGGACTGGATGAGTTTTTCGACCTGGCTCGGGAGAACACATCCTCGGTTGGGTTGAAGAGCAGCATTATGGGTAGAATGAGGCCAGTACTCACTCAGCAGGCATCTTGAGAAAAGAGATATCTGTTGGTCAGATGAGGGCTGCTCGTGAATAGCACACATGTCGCTCGCTGGACACACCAGAGCCGCACATAGGTTCGCCACTGATGAAGATGGAACGGTTCTTCTCTATCCTTAAGGGTCTTAGTTTCTTTAAATGGTGAGAAAAACTTAAGGAATATACAGCAGATGAATCCAGGAGCAAATGTTGGCAAGAGTGCGAGCTCGACAGAGCGCCTCATCATCACTTCCGTTTCCAAATTCATAGTCACTCTAATAGCCCTGCATGACAATCTCATACCAAGAACCAGACCCTCCCATCCACTACTACTCGTCCATGTGCAGCATCTAAGACGGGAATGTCAGTGAGTCAGCGCAAGCAACCCCACAACCGTTTTCCGAAAGAGTCCGGCCAGAACAGGAAGACGCAAAACTCACAAAAGCTCTGTAATGATGCTTAGACCCCTCCGTAGTGATGGCCGTAAGGTCTTCCTCACTGAGGGGCTCCATCGTCTGGACAACCATCTGCTCCAGCAGGCGGTCTTTCTTGCTCGACGTCCTACGTCCTCAAAAACTCATGAGCACCAGCACCAAGAGAAACATAAAGAGGGAGAGAGAGAAGGATCCAAGCTTACGTGACAGCAACGGCACCGACTTGTTTGCTCCATGCGAGCAACACTACACCTGTTGTGACCCCTTTGCGCTTCGCGATGTCCTCGACGAGGGCGTCGAACACAGCAGACTTTCCGAGCCATTTAGTGAGCGGTGCCAAAGGAGAGTAGGCTTCGACTTTGATATCGCGCTCAGACATGTAGGTTAGGAGTGGGACGGATGCGTTGCTGGTGGTCGGAGGGAATCAGTGGAGCCAATCGGAATTGGTCGAAGGGATGCGAACTTACTATGTATAGGGGTTGAACTCGATTTGGTTGACCGCAGGAACAATCTGAATGTGAGACGGTGCCAAAATGGCGCGCTTGCAAGCATCAGCGAAGGACAGCACAGCGAGTACCGACTATGTTTCACTTACCGTTGCAGCGGGCAAGAAGGACTCAAACTCCGAGATCCTGAAGTTCGAGACACCAATCGCTTTAGTTTTACTGTCCGAAAAAAGGCGCAAGATGTCAGATTGCCGTCTTCGCCCCAGGACTTCAAGAGGCGCTTTGCTCACCCCTCTCTAAGAAGCTCCTCCATTATCGGCCATGCGTCTTTGGGTGGTGTTTCGATCGGCGAGTGGATCAAGTACAAGTCGACATACTCCAAATCCAGCTGCGACGCAAAAGCCCGACATTTATCAACTCAAAAAAAAAAAAAACGACAAGACATACAGAAAACAAGCATGTAAACTTACGTCCTTGAGTGACTTCTCAAGAGAACCCCGAACATCTGGGTTGGTAGCTGCTTTCGTGGTGATGAAGAGTTCTGAACGGGGCACACCGGATCGCTTGATCCCCTGGCCAACAGAGTCTTCATTCTTGTACCCTTACAGTTCCAAGAAAGAACAGAGTAGCATATCTGTCAGTTTTACGTTCACTAAGCGCTAGGAAGACATGGAAAGAGAAGAAGAAACGTCACCGTCACCTACAAGCAGCACAGTCGAGGTGTCTGAAGCCACAATCAATGGCCTGAGAGATCTCCAGGGACACATCAGTGTACTTCAGCGAGGTACCAGTACCAAATGCCAGGGTAGGAACCTGTGCTCCAGTGTTGAGAGCAATAGCTGCGTGCGTTCGTTACGAATACAGAGAGCAGTCAGCAGTCCGGACAAAAGGTGCTGGTTCAGGTCTTTGAGAACGAGAGTAGCATGACAAATGAGATGTGAAACTCACTGGTAGGCATGCTGAGCAATTTCGACTGTGTCGTGGTGGAAGGGAGGATTGCAGGTGGAAAAGAAAGCACAGTGAGAGTCTGGGGTTTTCAAAAAAGCCGAAGTGTTCGACTAAACGATAAAGTCGCTTGCTGTAGATCGAAACCCCATTCCAAGTAAATAACAAAATTATTAAAATATTTAAATAAACTACAGGAGAAAAATCATCACCATCATTGTTGAAACCTAACCAACCGACAAGCAGCAGCTTCCATCGACCGGTTCGACCAACGAGCGCCTTCCTCCGCCTGCCATCGAAATCGAAATATAATTCTCCAAACAAACAATCCGTAGGGTGTTGAGGAGAATTTAGCCTCTAAATTGAAAGATCTGCTGCTCATCAGCAAAGCCTTTGCTAGAAAGGACAAAAAACACGCGCGAACCAGAGGCGTAGTTACTCACCCAGTAGTTCGATCTTTTCAAAAAGCGTCACCCCTACTCTGCTCTCAGCTCCTCTCCTCCGTCTCTCTTGTCATCTTTAACTTTGACGAGTCTCGAGCGTCTGTAGTCCATCGCAGCGACGTGTCCAAATTTGGAGGAGCCAGCCCAACCTTCAGCGGAGGACCTCTTGGCCTCCTCAGCGAGCGTGTCGAGCTCAAGGCCTCGCTTGCTTGCTGGGCTGTCGCTGGAGGGAATGGAATGTCTGTACGCTTCCTGGGCTGAGACGAAGGTGGCCAGGGCCACGAACGGGAGAGCGAGGGAGAAACGCATTGTCGTCGTCGTGTCTGGGAAGGGTGGATGATGTGGGGCTGGCAAGGTGCTAAGCCTGCTGCTAGATGGATCGGTGGTGGTACAAGCACTGAAAGGGGGGAAGCTTCAGCTCTTTTCCAGTTGTAACGAAGGAAGAAGTGTTGAAGGAAAGAGTAGGTTGATGTTTGCGGTTTAGCACGACAAATCAACAAAAGCTTAATTCTCGTGGAGCGTGTTCCAGGTTTTTCATCCTGTTTTTCAACGAATTAATGGAATACTGAGTGTAATGAACCCGTAATGAGTACTTATGGATCATGTCCGCTTCTCTCTGGTTAGGAGGGGGGAATGCAACAAATTCATAGGTGGGGACTATTTTCGTTTCGCCGCGGTCTCGAAAATAAAACGCGCAGCCAGAAAAGCACCACCGCAACAGAAGGTTTAGATAGTGAAAAAGCTTCCTACTCCCTGACCTTCCCAAAGATTTGTATCTACGAAAATGATACTCACTGACAGCATCTCAAAGATGTTTCTAATCAACTTGGACGATTGACTTCTGATGGGCTTTACATCCACCAGTTGCAAGGCACGACAGAACCGTCTGTGCGTTAGATAAGATCGAAAGAAAACCACTGGAGCCCGTAATGAAGCGCTAGGAAGTCAGTCTTGCAGCTCGAAACGCAGACAAAAGATACCTTCATCCGAATCTATCTGTCACTGCCATGCTTTGCTGATCCAAAGGACTTCAGATTTTGAACCAAACTCCTTGTCTAAGGTCACTCCCACCTTCCCATCTTTCCTCACCAACCTGATCTCGTCGATGGTCATATTATCTTCAAAACTACCGACCGCGTCAAGAACATTGACACAGGCGATAGAGCTTGGCGACTTGAAAAATGGAATTGAAGCACGTAAAATCTCCTTCTTGTACACTTGGCGGCCACGACGGAAGAAAACGCCCAAGAGGATGAGAGATGATGAGATGGACAATGTGGTCAAGTTGTTGAGCTTGCGAAGGTGCGCTGCGAGGTTCCCTTGACAAGTTAAAACCTCCTAGAGAAACGAAAAATTCAAGTTGGCTATGGTCAGAAGGACCAATCGAAACCAGAACGGAAGGACAGATGCGAGTCAACTTACCAAATCATTACCACACCCGAGCTCAGCCTCCGAGTAACTTCCAGTCAACCCCAACTCTTCCAGCAATGGACAGTCCTTGATAATGAATTTGACAAGATCTCGTGTCCAAATTGGGTGATGGATGTTGATTCGAGTAAGGTTCCATACATCGCCGTCTCTCCTGAAGCTTGACCAGCCCCAAACCTGGGCCTTGATAGGAAGATCGTTCCAGTTCTTCTGGGCAAACTGGGCAGTCTTCAAGAGCTTTTGGTTAAGCTTATCGAACTGAGGGATACCGATCTGGATATTCGTAGTGTTTGTCTCCTCGTGATGGCCACTGGCGGTCGAGTGGAACAATGACAATGGGGTTGGCTGGAGCTGACCAGGGTTTATCCAAGCAAGATCCAGCGTCCTGATATTTGGGTGCAGTGAAATCCAGTCGGACTGAGAGTTGAGAAGCATCTCAAGCGATCGTTGGTGCAGAGTGATGTGTTGAGCTGAGTAGAAGGGGGTGTTGTCTTCGAGGAATCCCTCCCAGTGAGGGAGCACACTCATCACTTTCGATCCACCATTAGGATCAATGATTCTGTTAACCCGAATGCCACACTGATGAAAGACCCCTTGAAGAAGATGCCACTCATTTCCTTCAAATTCACCAAGGACCCACTCCTCAACCTCGCACCAAGACATGTTGACTTCCGGGTATGAATCCCCGTAGCTCATGAATTGAAAAGGTGAAGAATCGCGGAATTTTATTTGCTTAATGGCCGGGGACAATATGTTGATAGAATCGAGGATGAAGTCGTCGAAGAGGCATTCATTGGGCCAGCTGAAAGATTGAAGTTTGGGGAAAAACGAGAGGATGGTTGGAAGTAAGAGATCATCATACCAAATTTCTCTTGGATGTATATATTTGAAAGGAGCGACTTCAAGCGATCTTAGAAGCGAAACTGTGAGCAGTCATGGAAGACGACCAAACAGAATAAAGCAGGGCTGGACTCACTCAACACACCGAGCTATTTGAGGGCTCTTCTCAAAGAAGCAGCAGCACCCACCAGCGTAATCCAGCAGTGGAAGCAAGTCAAGCGCCAGGCCTACATAGTCAGGGAATTTAAGTCGAACCCTTTTAAAAATCTTAGGCAAAGCTAAATTGCGAAGTCGAATGGAGCAGCCTGAAAGTGCGACCAGGGAGGATTTACATGAAACCATGAGTGAGTCCATGATCCGGCAAACGACATAGGTAGGAAGCGAGTTAAAGAGGCCGGTAGATTTGAGTTGCTGATGAGCGGTGGAATCAGTCAGCTAAGACAATCAAACTGTGTAAAGAAGAATTGATGCTACTCGCAACAAAGTTTCGCTGAACCACAGGATCACTGCCTTCAATACGAAATACCGACATCTCGCAGCGTGGACACGAACAGCGGTACTTCTTGATGTCGTACTCGATCCGTAAATTAATCTGATTTTCCGGAATTACTGCCATCTTGTTCAGAATACTATGCTTGATCCCTAGAAGCAGGACTTCCAGCTCCTCATCCACCGGATCCTCGATGATGTGGCCGAACCCTTCGAAAGCGACCTGTATGTCATAGTGAACATGCGGATTGTGAGAGTGAAGTTGCCGTAAACGAGACCAGAGAGGGAGATTGAAGACAATCTGCTTATTGTTAAAGGATCCTGTAGAGGAGAGCTGTCGGAGTGAAGGAAAGAGCTTGTCAAAATCGAAGCGGTCGAAGAGATTGGAGAGTTCATGTATGTTTAGGCTGATGGCGGTGGTCTCAGCGAAGAGGTGGCTAAGTGTTGAGAATGATGACTGAAGGAGTAGGGACTGCTTGTATTGGGATATTCCTTCGAGACTGAATTTTGATGGGGAGCGACAGCTTCCGAAGAACTCTTCAATAGCCCTGATTTGATCAAGGTTTGGACCATACAAAGTTACATCCGCGTTCTCCTCGTAAATTAGCGAATAAAGGTTGGGAAAAGCTGACATGTCGACTTTAGTTGCTGTCGGTGGTAAAAAAGATGATGAATCTTCACCGAGTGCGATCTGGTTTTTGACCTCCAATTTGACCTCTGCGAAGAATTTGAAGAAGATCGGCCAATTTTCCATCCTATTCTGATTACTGTCAGAAACCCAATACCACCCTTCTCTATCCTGGCGATCAATGACCAACTCGGTCCAGACTTGGGCCGCAATCGGAGTGTAGAGGTATTCCAAACCAATCTCTCGAAACTGCCTCGAGACGGTCGTGATGAGAGCTCCTTTCTGAGTTCCTTCATCAATAGCAAGCCAGAGAATTTGTGAGATGATCTCAGGTGGGAGAAGGTCAAATGGCTTGAGTTGTAGTGACAGAGCAGGGTCGCTGGAAAGGTTTCGAGCAAGCGTTTCAGCAGAGCTAACGTCGGAGCAAGAGAAAATGGGTGAACTTACCACATGGCCTAAGAATTTAGCAGTTGAAATTCAGTTTCGAAACGAAAGCTGACAAGAAAAGAAGGCAGATCTCTCAATGCCTTCTTATAAGATTCCAGAGCTACCGGACGCGAGGTGGCGATGACTCGAACTGACCGTGCATCTGCCTCAGCTGCTGGAAATTTTGAAGTGGACTTCTGGAGCAGAATGACTCGATCTGTACCTCAAGAGCGCATCCGATCTAAGAACTCTGGACTGCAGTCTGGCCGGCTGACCGGCTGCCCCCCGGGGGAGATTCAGTTCCAATCTCCTAATAGGATCATTGCCATCACGCAAACAGCAATGTTAGTATCGACTGCTTTTTGTTCTATAGCAAGAAAGGTAGGCAAAGGGCAACAAAGTCCCAAGAGACAAACCTGCTATCCTTTTCCTCCTGAAAGTTGAGCCTGTATTGGCTCTCGCTACAATCCTCAAAGGAGCCATCCTCCCAGAGACAAGATGTGTCATTCCGTCTCATCCCAGATAGTAGAGATGTATATCGAGTAAGAATAGGGACCTAGACATTATTAATACTGTGATGCAGATCGAGTCGCTGACCACATGTACTGTTTATGAGAGTCCCCCTCGCGCCTAAATCGCCACAGAAGAGGGCGACCATGAAAACTGTGTGTAAGAGAATGAATCCAATGTCTTACAGTGTGGCATTGCGCTTCGAGCAAAACGTAGTCCGAGCTCAATCGTCGCCGCGAGAATTGCTGCTGCCTTCGCTGATGCGGGCAAAATACTCATCTTTTGAAAAATTGCAACAGACTGGCTAGTCGAGTTTCTGACGAGATTTCATAATGAACACTCTATAGCTCATCCAAAATTACATTGGAGGAACCGCCTATGGTGCTCTCTTGAAGAACCTCAACGTGTACACCGACATCTTCGGTTTCTTCGACCTCCTCCTCCTCTTCTTCTTCTCCTTCAATCAGCTCAATCTCAATTTCCTCATCCGCTATCAACTCTTCTGCTTCCGAAGCGCCGACGTCGTCCTCCTCAAACTCGAGCGACAGATTCTCCCTTCCGACATCCTTGGCCGCTTTGATCATCGCCTTCCCATATTCGGACTCTCTCGACACCTCATCAACGAAAAATCTAACCTCGCTGATCTCCCCATACAATTCCATCACGCTGGTGAGCTTCCTCAGGCAGAATGCCTCCAGCTGCTGCCTCGACATGTCGGGTGATTGGTGGGTCTCCATGTATTGAACGCACAATATTTTGAGGTCATCCAGTTCGACATCGACTTTCATTGTGCAATCCGGTGTTTTGTAGAAATTCTCCATGTAGAAGAGGGAAGCCAGCGTCTCATCCCTGGTCAAGACCATGCTTCTGTTTCGTGATTTCAGGATGAGACCAAATTGGATGTCTGGAATGACTGATGGCGACTGCATGAAGAGTTTGAAGGCTAGGCTGTTCCATTGAAGGCGAGGTGGTGAGAAGGCTCCTGAGCAGCAGCAAGTACTGGTCAGCACGAGCTTGTCAGATGAAGCGACCTGAAATGATCTCACCTATGAAGCCAATAAAAAAAGAACTAGTTCTCAAACTAAGAGGCATCCTGAAGATGAGTGAATTGAGATTGGGTAGGAGGGGTATTGTCGAATACTGCGATTGGAGGGAAACGCGGCGCCAAGTTGGCGGAAGGTCTGAACCATCATCAGAGGGAAACTTCAATTCGTCGAAGGAAATACTTGTGCAAAGTTCAAGGAGTTTGGTCTAAGTAACAGAAAAGGCCAGGAAGTAAATTGCGACGACGACACCACTGATGTCAACCTTCACTCACAAATCTGTACCTTCTTTGTAACTCCGGTAGCCTCTCTTCGTAGTTTTCCCCTTCCACCAGACCAACCAGGAACGTCACCCCCTCCGCTGACGAGTTGGACCTCAGAAAATCCGACTCTGCTGCAAAGAAGCTCTTTATCCCGCGCTCCGAACGAATTCGAACTTCCTCGTACAGGTACTTGAGCGATAGTTGAGAAAACAGTAAGCAGGTCGTCATAACTGATACACTGGAGCTTGAGGATGGTTGAATTGTGAAAGAGAGGATCTTGTCAATTGTTTCGGTGGGCAGCATCATGAGAGAAGGCGGTGAGGAGGCTGAAGAACTGGCCATGGTGATGTATGAGAGACGAGCTTGATAAAATGCTGACTTTAGAGATGACAGAATATTTAAGATGTATTCGAGGGATCGGAGAGAGCTTGGAGTGAACTCACATGAAGTACCAGGGATCTCAGTGGGAGAGTGTTCGACAAGTGTAGCTCCGTATCCCCCCGCCGTTTTCACAAAATCACTTGAGAGCTTTAGCACTGGCACTATTCCTATCCACCGATGCTTCTCAGAAGTCCTCTAGAAGGTGAGTCTGCTATGAGAGCTTATGGCTTTCAGAGCCGTTGGGTGCCGCGAGAGAAACGACGCACTGGATACTGACAGGTCGGCTGGATTATTTTTCTTCAGATTTTCTCTACATAGACATGACTGGGAAAGAAATACAAAAAATATTATTCAAAATCAATCGGACATATGTATCATCCAAGCTACACCTTCTCGACGTGCTCGACCTGACCCTTCTCTCCATCTTTCCTCTCCACACTTTCAGTCACGTCGAACCTGCTCACATCATTCAGCGATTGAGATCCAAGGAGCTCGCCCTCAATTCTTCTTCTCAACATCTCATCGTGCTTTCCAAGTGAGTCATTGAAGACTTCGTCTGTCGCTTCCAGGGAAAGATTCATCGTCTCAGGAGCGAAGAAGAAAGTCCACACCACTGCTGCGATGGCAAAGAAGCCAAAAAAGATATACGTTCCGAACCCAATGTTGGTGATCATTGGCCTGTTGGAAGACAAAGGAAAAATATGTGTTTGTCAACACTCAGCACAACTCTTACTACTATCCCCCTTGCAAAGACATCAAGGAAAGACTCACGCAGTAATGAGCCCAATTATAAAATTGGCAAACCACTGTGTGCAGATTGCAACGGAAACACCTTTGGCTCTCATCGAGGTGGTGAAAACCTCGGAGGGCATCAACCAAGGAATTGGAGACTAGCACGGCACCATCGAAGATCGTCGTTATTAAAGTTATCTGATTAATAGGAACTGAAGGACGAAAATGAGAAGCACGACGTACCCAGGAGACACCAAAGGAAACCATGTAGACAAAAACCATCGCGACGCCAGCCCACCCCTTGGAGGCGTTACTAGCCCAAGAATTGGCGTAGAGACCCACAAGCACAGCCAAGATTAGCATGGCGAAGAAGCAACCTAGACCTCCACCAATAAGGAGTTTACGACGTCCAAGTCGGTCCTGAGATGAGGCGCGGGGGAGGATTAGTCGGCTTCAAAACAAACCCCGGCCACACTGCGATGACGGGAGATAGGAGACACACAATTAAGTACATTGCAGCAGTTACACCTGGTGTAAAGTGAAGCCCAGTTGTTAGAGAAAAACAGCAGGAACATAATGAGGAGTGAACGAACCAGCCAACTGAAAGATGTTGATCATTCCACTCAAAATCAACCTCGTGTGTTCATCCAATCCCAGCGTTCCGAACAGTATCGGGGTATAGTATATTACACCCTGCAATCAAGTAATCAAGCAATCAAGCAATTGGTGATTGGGCGATAGGTCAGTAACTTCTCTAATTCGACTGCTAGGCCAGTCGCTGCACTTGTGTTGTTCTCTCGTCCCACTTCTACAATCCCCACTGCGACAAGAAAAATCCAGCGCTTCACTTACATTGATGCCAATGAACTCTTGGAAGAAGACAAGCATCATTGCAACCCAAACTCGTCTCCAGCTCTTCCTGTCAAACAGGTCCGCCATGCCATACATCTCCAACTTGAACAAATTAAAAGTTGACCCCGTTTGTAGATGAGGATGTCTCTCGATGATCGCTTCAGAGTCCAGCCGTGTATCCACTATAATGTCTAAGAACTCCCTCTGAATGCGGTGATCTTCAGCAGGGAACCCACGGATCTTGATGAGAGTTGCCAGAGCGTCATCTTGTCTTCCGCGAGAGGCCAACCATCTGGGGGAGTATGGAAGGAAAGGGACATAAGAGACGAGGATAAGACATGGGATGGCTTGGAGGAGGAAAGGAAGTCGGAAAGACCACGAGCCGGGAATTCCTCTGGTGCCGTAAGATATCCAGTAAGCGACGACCTGTATTGAGAATGAAATACGAAAAACCAAGGATAGTGAGGACGTCAATACACAGAAGTAATTCTTGAAACGAATAACAGTGAACGTACGTTCCCAGTTACGATAAAGAACGATTCTAGCACCATGAGAGCTCCTCTGACCTCAGCCGGAGCGATCTCAGACATGTACAGTGGTGCAACGGCTGCAAGAGCTCCAATTCCGATGCCAGCAATGAGTCTACCTGCAACGAGTGCGCCGTAGTTCATCGAGGCGGTCTGGATGATGGTTCCGATCTAATATTGCAGAGTAAGATTCAAATTATTCAGCTCAAGCTCAGTAACAGTGTAGTAGTGGAAGTACCCACGATAAGAACGGCGGATGAGATGACCATGGTCCATTTACGAGAAAATCCTACAATAAACCCAGTCAGACACCGAATACAGTATCCAACTGCTAATCAGTACTCACGATCTGCCATCCAACCCATGTTCAGAGCACCGACAGCTCCACCGAGCTGAAGGACGGCGGTGACGAGGCCCGAGTAAAAGGAAGCACTGGGGTGACCTGTTTCGAGTTGAGGGAACGTACTAGTGAACGTTGGAAATACCAAAATGGACGAAAGAAACCCTTGATCTATCATTCGAAGTGTCCGAGGGACGATAGCGGGTGAAAGAGAAGCACGTGGGAAAGCAACCCAGATCGAAAACAAGGATAAGTTAACTTCAAAAGATTCTTCAATGTTGCTTAGAGCGTTTCAACGAACCATAGCCGAATGAAAATCCTCCTATTGATGCGAACAAAGATGCAATCAAGCAGTACTTGTTTGATGTGAAGCCTGCGATACCACTGGGGCCATAAGGTTCGTAGGCAACCTCTTTGTTTATCATGATTGGCGGCGATGATGATGTTGTTTGTGGGGGGAAAGAAGGGGTCAGATGCGGGGAAGTAGTTGTAGTAGTTGAAAGCTAGTCATATTATTAGAGAAGAATGGGAGCAGTGATCCGATATACCGAACTGTTGGCGCTAACGAGCTCCACCAAAAAGGCAGCACGACTGTCAACAACAGCAACAGCGAAGATCACGGTCCGAATCAGGCGTAATACGCACGGCTATGGAGCAGATTGGCCCATGATATCAATCACAGGGACAGCAAATAGCTTCGTACGGTGCTATTCGTGCTATTCACACTTATCTATAGCTAGCGGTTCTGATCGGCTGCGAGGCCGCGACGTACCGCCGTACTGATTCCTGACGTCAATGGCCCAATTAGGGAACAATTAGCAGTGTAAGGTTGCAAGATTGATCACATGAAGCTCACCTTTGCTTTCGTTTTCCAAATGCTCGGAGGAATGTGACGGGGTGCGTGCTTGGGAAGGTCCGTGCGCCAGCATTGCCCACCATTGCTTCCCGCAAGAATACCTCAAGCTGCTCTTCTATTGTGCAAAAGCAGCTTGATCCCTTTTCAGAGGTGTCATTGTACTTGTCTCCTCTGTTCGTGTCTGTGAAAATCGGATAATCGCCGCCAGAGAGAGAAAAGGTTGCACGATGTCCTGAGCTCCGTTTATTCTCTGTTCAGTCAAAGATCCGCAGGATAATTCACTGTGTTTGTCACAAACCAACGACGACACTTTCTTGGTCAACGTTGAGATCTAAGCAGGATTCCCGGTGGGAGCCATACTCGTGACGTCGACCTTGTGTCAGACGAGTTTTCCACACTCCCTTTGATCAACTTTTCCGATCCAGCAAGGGGAACTAGAGGTGAGTAACTAGTTAAAGAAGCTTTGTTTCCTGTTGCCTGTAGCGCTTCTCTGGGCATGTCCTTCTAATCCAGCGTGGGTTACTCACCTGATACTTCTGCTAAGATAGTGAGAAGCTGCTCTTTCATTGGTACAAACAAATCAAGCACATCCAACAGCCAGATTGATGGCTTATTCTTTACTCTGATGGTGTCCTTTACGAAGAAGAATGTCCAACTTATCTCAGCTTCCCGATGAAATCCTTCAGCTCATTCTCTCGTTCGCCATCGTGCCATCCAGCGCCTTCAGTCTTACTCAGCTCCTGACATCCAGGAAGCTCTTCAATCTTGGGCTGAGGTACTTGCTTGAAGATTTGGTGCTGCACTCTGTTGAAGCACTGCTCAACCTGCTGCTTTGTCAGCCCAGCAATCCATACAACGCAGACGCAAGACATTATCTGTACTTCAAGCCCATCAAGCGGCTGAGTGGAAGCAACAAATCCAGGTGGTTTCGTGAGGTAAAAACTAGGCTGAAATGGGTAGGTGGATACGGTTCGTTCAGTTTCGTCTTTCGCTGCGCTGCATTGCTCATCGTTGTTCTCAT
The DNA here is from genome assembly GCA_014825775.1 of Krasilnikovozyma curviuscula. Lineage (NCBI taxonomy): Eukaryota > Fungi > Basidiomycota > Tremellomycetes > Cystofilobasidiales > Mrakiaceae > Krasilnikovozyma > Krasilnikovozyma curviuscula. Next base: position 113,761 of record MVAQ01000028.1, read on the forward strand.
CCCACTGCTCATCTCAAGGTCAAGTCAATTACGACTACGTGGAAGTTCTCAGTTTACGCCGCTCAGTATGATACCACCTGGCCCTACGCCGCCAAGTCACGCTCTCTCGACCTCAACAAACTTCTCCCAAACCTCCAATCCGTCGAAATGAAAGAGGTCGGATACACCATCTACCAACTGCTGAGCAACATCCCAATGGAATTTCATACCAACTCGATCCCTCGCGTGCACTTAGAATTTCCAGCATCTACGTACGCAAACTCGAAACCGTCTGGTGTTTTCGCCAACTCTATCACCTCACTAGTTTTCCGCTCCGAAGACGATGCCTGCCGGTTTCTACACTTCAACACTGTCTCCCACGAGCTGGCTGTGGTTTCCAAATCATTTCCTGTCGCATTACAACTCCACTCGGTCCAGCATCTCAAAATAACTTCTTTCATCTGGTCAGCGCGGTTGTCGGAGGACAGGCTTGGACGGTTTATTTGCTTCTTACAAGGCTATCCGAATCTACAAACCCTTACCATTGGACGCCTCACTGTTTACGGCAACCACACCCTGGACCCTCTCACCTTCGACGACGCTGAATACGCTGGGGTGTTCCAGACTCTTTTGGAGTTTAAGCCGAAGCTGAAAGAGATTATATGCTGGGAGGATGAGAATGTACGTCTGATCTACTTTTCTGAGCCAATATTTTATTGAGGTTCTTGTACTACTCCCTTCGCCAGGCTCAGAAAGCTGCCGTAGCATACCATCTGAAAGATGGCACGAAGTGATTGGAGCATAGAGGTTCGCCTGCTGAATCCACTCTTAATGTTATATGGCTTATAATCTACTTGGGATGCTGGCCAGTACTGAAGTAGTTGGATCGATGAATCCCTTGGTGGTCTTGAAAATATGGACTGCGCTGGCAAGTCGAGCGCTGCATCTGCCTTAACCGTTCACATTGTGTTTCCAGGGGTAAATCTTCTTACAGCAATACGTCCCTCGAACGTTGACCGCTGTGCCTTGGCTCCTCCCAACCGTCACCCTGAGAATTAAAAATTCACTCACCCACCACCTACCGGTTACCCCGTCTATACCATCGCCCTTCAGGTTAACTGTAATTTATATGACGTCTGAACAAACGTACCCTGTAGTGTTCTCACGACTTGTATTAGGCTTCTAGACTCTTGTTCCAATTCACCATATATACATACACCCCCACTCAATGTCCTCCACTACTGTAACCGTAACGTTTCCCATACCTTTCTTTGGAACGTTCTTACTCTGATCAGCGCTACTGTGGGTTCGCGACATTAACCATCGCTGCGCATATTTGCAAGCTCCTCTATGTTGTTTTGAAGTGGTCCCAGTGCCCGCACAGTATATGGTGTGCGTGCGCTGCCTCTTGCTTGATCGTGCCAGTGATTCCAGAAGCGAGCTCTTCAGCTGGCTTGCGATATTGTCAAGCTCCTTTATGCCGTACCTTTCTGAAGTCGAGGTTACTCGCCACCCGATCGGTCGTTCGACAGGGAGTTTCAAAATTTCCTGAGGGTTGCACTCGAGACGAAGTTTTTTGCAGCAGGAGACCTGCAACCAAACCTTGCAGCACTTTTCAGAATGGCAAAGATTAAAGAACGTGGAAAGTCAGGAGGTGAGTACATAAGTTTCTATCTCCAACTCCTAAAATTTTATCTTGAAGGAAATCCAGTTCGCTGAACTCATATGGAACTTCGTTTCACCCAGCTGCTAAGAACTATATCACCCGTAATCAGGCCCTCAAGAAGCTCCAATGTTCCCTTTCTGACTTCCGAAGGCTGTGTATCCTCAAGGGGATCTTTCCAAGAGAGCCCACCCACAAGAAGAGGGCCAATAAGGGATCCTCAGCCCCAGCTTCGTTCTACTACCAGAAGGATATCCAGTATCTCTTGCATGAACCCGTTCTGCAGAAACTGAGAGAGCACAAGACGTTTGCTAAGAAGCTGAGCAGGGCTTTGGGTAGAGGTGAATGGGCGCTTGCGAAAGGTTTGGAGGAGAGACGACCAGTCTACAAGCTGGATCACATTCTCAAGGAGAGGTGAGCTGAACTGTATGGTATTTAATTCGATGCAAACTGACTCCTCTCATCATGATATTTAGATACCCAACTTTCACCGACGCCCTTCGAGATATCGACGACGCTCTCTGTCTAATTTCGCTCTTCTCGCGACTACCGCTCCGACCAACGCCAACTTCTACACTCCCTTCAGTTCTTCCAGCCAACAGTGCCAGGCTTATGGCTGAGTGGCAGCTGTATATCATGAAGACGAAAGCTCTGAGAAAAGTTTTCTTCAGTATCAAGGGTGTATACTTCCAGGCTGAAGTTGGAGGTCAGAAGGTCACTTGGTTGGAACCATATGCGTTCACTCAACACGTAAGTTTCTGATTTTATTGTTGTATTGATTGGCCATCACCAGATTTTGATCAAATCGTTTCTACTTCGCCACGAAGGTCCCCACCGACGTTGATTTCAGAATCCTCCTCACCTTCTCTGAACTCTACCAAACTCTCCTCGGATTTGTCCTTTTCAAACTTTACACCGATATCAATCTCGTCTACCCTCCTCCCTTCGAACAAGAAGCATCTGATGCTGGTGCTGGTGTCGCTGCTTTCATCCTCAAGGAATCCGCCGCTACCGATGAAGCTGCCAAGCCTGAAGCTAGAGAAGGAAAGAAGAAGTTGGTCCCAAGAGAAGTCAGAAAGGGCATCAAGGCAATTGAAGCTGGCAGTATGGAAGTTGACGAGGAGGAAACTGCTCTGCCCGAAGCCGCAATTGAAGAGGATGAGGCTGCGGTCGAGGATGACTTCGTCTTGCAGCCAACCAAATCAACAGGTGCTAACGAAGACTCTGAGATGTCCAACGAGCCGCTCCCAACTTTCTCCTCCCTCGTCTCTTCCACCACCCTTACTACCCAACAACAAAACATCTTCGCGTCCTACACCATTTATCTCTCTCGAGAAGTCACCCGTCCCACACTCGAGTTTATAATTCGCTCCTTCGGCGGTCGTGTTGGTTGGGACTCGCGAGTTCTCGGTGCCGGTTCACCATTCACGCTCCAAGATCCGTCCATCACCCATGTCATCGTCGACAGACCCTGTGCCGCAGACGGCACTTTTAAGATGGGCGAAGATGAGGGTGATAATGCTGGAAAGAGGGTGTACGTTCAGCCTCAGTGGGTTGCCGACTGTGTGAATTTGGGAAGGTTGCTGCCCAGTGAGGAGTACAAGCCTGGCGCTGAGCTGCCTCCTCACCTGAGTCCCTTTGGTGTGACTGAGGTCCGAGGCAGCGAGAGATCTGGAACTGGAAAGGATGTTGTCGCTGCTCTTGGTGAAGACGCTGCTGCCGATGAAGCTGCTGGTGAATTGGATGAAGATGACGATGAGGACGACGACGAAGAGGAGGACCAGGAGGATTTGGAAGCGGCACCGCCAGCACTTCTCGCTGCTGCTGCCAACCCCTCAGATGATGCTCTTCTCCACGCAGCTGAACTGGAGGCTGAGAAGTCTGGCGTCCCAATTGGGGAATTCGAAGCTCAACTCAAGAAGGAGACCAAGAGGGCCGGTGGATCTGTGAACGGTAAGAAGAATGGCACCGCTGAGAAGGAGGAGGATTTAAGCAGAATCATGCTCAGCGGAAAGAAGAAGAAGTTGCTGGAGAAGATGGAGTATTCCAACAAGGCGAAGGATGATGAGGTATGTTGTCTCTTCATTCCATTGTTGATGAGGAAGACTTTACTGACAACCTATGTTTTCCTTCATTTACAGAGGGAGAACCTCGAGAGAAAGAGGAAGCTGATTGCCAAGCAGAAGAAGGCAAAGGAAGCGAAGAGTTTAGCGCAGAGTGGCTAGTGGTAGGCTGTTGCGCTGTTGAGTTTTGTATTACTTCTTCTGTATGCACTTTCTTATATGAGGATTATCGATGTTGCACTTTCAGCAACAGCAAAATATTGCGAACCGTTAATTTAGAATTGTGACCAAAACTACAGTGATCGAATTTTGCACAATTCTTACAGCCGCCTGCAAGAGTGTGTTTCGTTCATATTAATCTACAACGTGCTTCAACGTGCATATTTCGATAAACATACTGTTGCTTCGTAGAAGTGATATCATCTACCGTCATCTCTGTAAACTTGTGCCTTATTATATTACTGTTATGCGGGAAGTAATGTAGATATTGTCAGTACAATGTTCCATGAAGACTACACCCTCTCAATTAACCTTCTGATCCTCCCAATGCACAAAAACCTTCAGGGTAGGATTCAGCTCAATTATCTTCGAGAACGTTGTGACACCGTTTCGAGCAACAAACGACCCCTCAGTATCAAAGTGAAAGTGAAGCCTTTTGACAACTAGGTTCTTTAAGTTACTATATCCTTGTAGTATACAGGCCAGCACTTCCTCCGATGACGAGCTGTTCCAATACAGATCACCAACAGTGATTGTTGACACGGTATTGTCGATGAGATCCAAAGGAACAGATTTTGAATACAAGATTCTAAAAGCTGTTGCTGCGCTACCGGAAAGAAACAGAAGTGCGTCGAAGGAGGTGTTAAACACAAGGGAGGTTGCTTGACTGAACAAAGACGCAGGCTGATTCCGTCGGTGTGATGATGTGACCAGCGATGCTCCATTAGGGAACACCAGGTGCAACGTTGTGAGTTTGCATGCTACGATTGAGTGGATATTTAGGAAACGAACTAATTTCTGAGTGAGATGATTGATTTTGAGATGTTGAAGGCGAGGGAACAGGTTTTGAGAATGGGCGATGCTGGGAAGTCTTATGTTGTCGAAACTGAAGCCTGAAATCTGGCGCGTTAGGTTCTCATCGAAGTCATAAAATGACAATTTATTAACCTGAAAGTGATTCAAGATATAATGACGAGTCAATATCACTAGGATTCTAGCGAAACTAAAGTGTGCTCAGGAAAGGCGACTCACCCACTTCATCTTCTCTCGCACTACACAGGACCACTAAATTGTATCACCATTAAACCGCTTCAAGGGTTTCACATCATTCAGTCTTGCTCGGTAGTTCTTGTCATAGCATCCAGACCACTCACAGAGGAGCAAGGTCAACAGCGCTCGAGGAGAACGCACAGTTACCTCCTCCATAAAGTATCCTATTCCTGCCTTATAGAAGCCACTTGAGACGCAAAGTATATCGAGTGATGACTTCGATGCTGGATAAATGCAGTAGGAGAGGACGAGTCGAGTGATTTCTGGCGGGAAGGATCTCATGACTCGTACAGACCAACGGCGGAGCAACAGGTTATTTCGGAAAAAAAGTGTCGATCCTACGATAGATGTGTGCAAAGTAAAGTGGATGAATTGCTTGCTCAAGCCAAGATGGAATTGCTGTATAGGTCGGCGAAAGACCAGTTGCGCAAGGTGAGCGGTCAGCAAATGACTCGTGCACCAGCCACTGCAGCCTAACTCCCCTGTCTACGTACCTGAGTCACAAAAATACCATCTTGAGTCACTTTCCAATCACTCCGATCGAACCAACAGCAGTGCAAATCCTTCAGTTTCAAGACAGCGTACTGTGCCCCGCCGCTCCCCAAACTTTTGAAAGCTGAGTTGCAGGAGGCTTCGAGATGAAATGGAGGAAGCTGAGGAGACAAGAATCTCCGAACGATGTCCTACTATTGAGACAGGTCTCACAAGCAGAAGGTGGATTCCCAGTCGTCAATTAGATCCAGAAGGTGACTTCGTCATTTCAGGCCCTCCTTTGCTCAAGATCAATAGAACACATCACGAAAGAGTGAAAACTTTCCACGCTATCATTTGGGGTTGTGTACAGCGTCGAACGCTGCCATGAGATGCATAACATGGCTTCTGATAAGGAGCATGCAATGAGAAATAAATAAAGCAGGCTGGGGATTGATTCAGCTGAAATGTACCGCAGGCAAGTAATAGATCCTTTGAGCACTGGATATCCCTCCCACATGAGATCTCTACATAGTCTCGAATCGAGGCGGATCAACGTTGGTGAGAGGTTCACTCAGTTACCATTTTCCCTTCGGTTCGGAGCTGAGGGACTCTGGGTGCAAAAATTGGGAAAATATCCAATGACAGTGAGGGGCGTATCCTTTGTGAAGTAGAACCTCATTCCTATCTGTGCCGTAGAAATGAAGCTCACCACAAAGCAGGAAGGCTTGTCACGTCGACGCGCTCTCTCCGAGGCAGCATGAGCTCCCCGCACGGGGAGCGGTTTGGGAACCCTCGAATTTTCACACGTCGGTAGAGTTCAAGGCACAGGACGAAAGTTACCCTTGAATGTAACCAACATAGGAGAAACAAGCCAGGAAGCATACATCCTGTCGGTTCATCGTTCGACACAGTCAAAATCAAAACAACACCATTTGACGCCTGGTTTTAGACCCCGTACTGTAAATTATTTGGTGTACTTCTTCAAAATTAACCTTGATGATATAGCACAATGAGGTCTACTTCTGTGAGTATAAATTCACTCTTTCCAATGCTCTATTCCGTTCGGCATGTAATGTTCCCACCCACTGACTGAGACCAGCACTCCTTTAAGATTTCAATGGAGCTCGCAACCCCTCCAGTATCCTCTTCATACGATGAGAACTACATACGGATATTCGACAATGGCTTCTCGGCCGCAGTCACCCTTCTCCTTTTCTTACAAACGGGTCCGGGCATAAGGTTCTTCAACACGTTCGGCGGGTGGTTGGAGGAATGTGTTAGCGAAGGTATTGAAGGTCTTGTTGAGGGGTTGATTAGCTTGTGTTAAAGACAGCTGTAACTGCTAGATGTGTTGTAGAAAACACTGTTGGAAAATTGTCACTTTATCAAGGACCTGCCTTGCACGGGGAGATTGAGGTCTCAGTAGGATTTTATGGCACAATGAGAATGCTAGGTATATTATGCGAGGGTTGAGGTTTAAAAAATAAGAGGTGGGAGCACGGTAAGTCATGTCGACAAAGATGGAAGCAAGAAATCCAAGAAGGAACAGGAGAGAAACATGCCGAAGGAAAACTGGAAAATGTAGATAAACATGGTGTGAAATAAAAAGAAAATCGACTGTTTGATATTTATGCTTGTCACTGTGAGTTCTGAGGAGCCATCTGGGCCGACTTCAGGTTCGCAGCTTGTTTTTCATTCGCCGCCTAGAAAATCAGAAACAGATATACAAGGAATATGTCAGAAGATACGTCGAACAAGAAGATAAGCAGAGAGAGAAATTTGCTGACCTGTGATATCGTCAGATAGGCTTTCGAAGGTGATTTCTCGTTGTCAACGGACGGTGGTTCCACCGGTGCCACGACTCGTTCCTTCTCTGCCTTTGCTTCAAAGTTGTCCACCTGGGCATCATAATCCTCCGCTGTTGTTTGATAGTCCTGGACTGTTCGCATCAGCGCCAAGAAACGCTCAGTTTTGCAAAACTGGAGAAGAAAGAAGGAGAAGAGTAAGTGCAGTGAAGCCAGGGTGTTAATAGCAAAAACGATCTCGGAGCTCACCTTCGGCACGGAGTCTGTCGCCATCAGCCTGAATACATAGCCAGTTATTCGCTCGTACATCCTCAGCATTGTCTGCAGTTGCGACGCGTGCATCGATCCGGGCACCGACATATCCAGAGCACCACCGGCCGCCGCTCGTTCCTGTCCCGGTTCGTTGAATACTTTTCCCATATACGTTACCAGCTCTGCTCGTAGATTGTGGTCGATGTTGAGTTCACACGGTGATGCAGGTGCTAGGTAGGAGTTGTAGCTGATCACATTCAACAACAACACAATGTAAGTCAGGCAACATGAACATGAAATAGAGAGTGGGAGACCGAGGGTGTCACTCACATGACCATTGCCATTGTTATCAGATCCTGTTGATGTTTCTCCATCGCAGCGTGTCCGTTCGCTCTAGTTCCAGATTTGCCAGGTGCTGCCACTGCAGAGGACGTAGTGTTGAACCTTCTTTTGAAGTCTTGAACGTCGAGCCAGAAGGAGAGATTTTCTTCACAGTAGTTCGCCCGTAGGTGCTCTCTAAATAGCGATCGAAGGGCGGGTTCCTCCAAGATTTGTTTGAGTTTTGAGGTATGAGATTCCTTAAGTGCGTTGATGCCTGTCGATTTGAGTTCATCCTCCAGGAAATTGGTTAGTAGACGTTCACTCTGAGAGTTACGACGAGCAAATTTCGGATCGCTGCTCCCCCCTCCCACAGTTCTAAATTCGCCAGCTTCCTCCGAAGGTCGATCGCCCGTAGGTGATGCACGACCGCCATGTTGACCCCATCGAGCAATTCGAGCCCCCTCCTCTGTCACCTGGTATATGGCACGGTCGGAACGATGGAATTTGGCGTTATCCTACATCAGAGTGACCAAGATGAATCGATGGTTAGTTATTAATGCGAAATCCTCACTTGGTGAGCACGACGTACCACCACAGCACCAGTTCCAGACTTGTTATCAGCAGCAACTACCGAATTATCGTTCGGACTCTTCTTGGCTTTGTCATGCACCAGCGATATCAGGCCGTACCGCACAAACTGGGCAGCCACGTCCGTAGCTTCATCCCGCCCGACGATCGTCGTGAAGTCACACAGCCAGTCAACACTGAATGAACAGCACGCCAGAGCATTTTAGAACGAGTCAGTATTATATTACTAACAAACAAAAAAAAAACCAAAGGTGCCAAACACTTACAGCGTCATGGCGGCGAACGAATATTCGATCACCTCCGTCTGCTGTTTACCAGAAGCAGTCATCGTCTGTTGATGGATAAAAAACGGATGAATACATAATCAGTCAGTCAGTTCACAGTTGTATAGAGGAAGGAGGCGTAGCAAAAGCGACGCAGTGATCCGATGCGGAAGGAAACACCACTCACGCGTTCAACAATTTTCTTCAGCGGAAGACCAAAATTTCGATCTATGTCCTCCGTACTAGCATTCGAATCTGAAGCTCTTGAGACGGTACCAGGAGATGCCGAGGTACCTGCATAGTTCGAATCTGGAGCTGTTTCTTTTGCCAGATTTGGGGTCCTTCCGACGACTCTCTTCCAAATCAGGTCAATTACACTGTGGTTGATGAGAATCTCGTCGTCAGACGCTCTTCGTTCGAGGTGCAGGATCTTCATTGCTATCGGCTGTGTTTGAAATACCTTCATGAGGTGGGTTGCAGTGATACCGTTCTTGGTGACGAAGCGTTCGAGAATGTGCAGGCCTTTGGGCGTAAGCATAAAGACACCACGGTCCTTGAAGACTGTTGACGTGAGATCGGCTGCATTCTCTATGAGACGGGCATCCATGTAGTGCTGACATATTCCTTTAGCCATTTCTCTGGTCATGGAAAAGGTTGTTGTGGTGGTGGTGGTAACGATTCTGGTCGGATCTTTTGGATCCGCCGTTCGGTTCGACTGGGAGAACTTCAACGATGACAAGTTGAGAGCAGCCTCATCACTATATAATACGATCAGTAAGAGTACAAAGCTGATGTGAGAAGCCGATCGGAGATTTTATGAAGGTACAAAGGCGTATGCCGAAGGAAAGACATTTCGGCGAAGAGAACGTACGTGGTAAAGGAATTTGGATACGACTTGAAGAACTGCCTATGAGTCTCGAGCTGTAATGACACGATGAGAGTTGCAAAGAGGTCGTGGGTGTCCTGCAGAGTTTTTGGGAAAGAAATGAAGGAATTCCAGAAATCGGGTCAGAACAAAGGGAAGGCGAAGATCAACGACGGCGGTCGTTCTACGGATGGCTTCCAGACTCACCTTGACGAAGGGTCTCCCCCTCTTTGTCGTCTTCATCATGTGTGAAGAAGTCTGAGCCATCTTGAACGACTAGAAGTTCCCTTTGTTGGAGACCAGGAACCACACCAAGTGATGAGATGATTCGAATGCGAGTTGACCTTCTGAACCTTGTCGAGAGTTAATAGTAGACTGACGACCCAGCTGAGAGAATCTGCCGAACCAATAAAGAGCTGAATGGGAGGATGGAAAGGGGGGAACAAGCAGTAAAACCCAAAGGAAAAAGAAGGGACAGGCGGAGCGTTAGAGCGGACCCAGGGAACAGAACGACGAAAGGAAGGACTGGATCCACCGACCTAATGGAAGTAAAGAGATAACTCGTGGGAGATGAGATTGCTGGCTCTTGGGGGGATTTTTTATGCAGGAATTTGTGAAAGGGGTTTCTTGAAAGGCTGAGCTGCGAGCTGAAGGGTTTTGGAATCTGCGTTGGACGGGGTAGCAGGCGGCCAAAGCATCAAAGGAAAGACGCTCAGACCTCTTCACTGCTTCTACTGGACCCTCCTTCCTTCCTGTTGTGAGGACCAGATCAGCCAAGATCAATTGGTTGGGTGATGAGGGGTACGACGCTGGTGGGCTACTCGAATGAACAGCAAGGGCGGTTTTGGCAACAAGCAAGACCATGTTTTGCGGAATCAAAGCGGTGGCCACATCCTGCCAGAGAAAAAAAAACATGAACGATTTTCCCTGCTCTCAATCGAAGAACCAGACTTCTTATATCTGCAATGAGAGGGTAGGAATGCTCTCACTGGTGGGGTAGATCGAACGAGCAAAAACCGAGATGACATACGAGTTGAGATCTCAAAATTTGTTGACACTTGCACCATCTATGTATTTTCGGGGAGATTCACTTCAGAGATGAATGTTTGGCACTATATAAGCTTAGCAATGGCTCACTATCTTGTTTTAAAGTGGTCACACGAAGAAATGATAGGTATTTGCGCTCAACGCAACGCAGCGCCCTCATCACAGAATCAGACCAAAACAGCTTCTGTCTATAATCTACTAAACTGTTCGAAACTAACATATTTATCTCAGCGGACCACTCAATGAAGAGGAGGAATGCGAGATTGCTACGCTACTATGAGGCGAGGAAGAGTTCTCAACCGACGATTGACCCATCTCTCCTGTGTCTGCCAGCAGGGACCGGATTCCTGGGTTGACTGGGACTCAAAATGACATGAAGACTCGCAGCCGAACAGGGACTCGCTGATTGCTAGCACGTTCTCAAAACAGGGGCTCAGAAGATGGCGTCAATGGAAGATGAGCAGCTCGGCCGCCAATGGGTCCTATAACACTCGTTCCTTTCGAGTAGTTGTTCTTCACGTTCGTTGTCATCAGGAGAATGCAGATAAAAGGTTACAGACAGTGTTAAAAAGAAGAAGCCAAAAAAAAAAAAGGGCAAAACAGAAAGATGGTAACAGAGGGATACAAGAAAGTGTTCTTTGCAGGCAGAGATGGTTCAATGTCGTCGCTCTCAGTACTCCACCCCTTCATCCTCCTCAACCAGCCAACCATCATCATGAGATCCAGACGAGCTCCAACCGAGTCCTTGCCCTATCGGCGGCGGCGCGATGCTAGCTCTCGGTCTGAACGACGTTCTTGGTTTCGTTTTAGCATAGCCTTTACCGATGACGCTGGAGGCCACTTTGGAAGCAAAGACGTCTCCTCCATTAGCAACACCAGCACTGCTACTGCTTGAAGAAGAGGCTGCAGTCGAGTTGGAGAAGCTTCTAAATCCTGGAGGCGGTGGAATCACTCCGGCGCCGACGCGGGTCATGGGCTGGATCTTGGGACGCAGACCACCAGTCGAAGAGTTGGCGTAGGTACCAATAGAAGAGCTTGCTGGCGTTGTAGTGTTCGCACCACGTGACGATGGTGTCAGTCGAGGTCGCTTTTCGTTGTAATGCGATGGGGTTGCTGATGCTGCATTGGTTCGCTTTTGTGTTGCAGGTCTCGATGTCGACGGCGGTGCAATGGAAGGTGTACGAGAACGCGAAGGTGGACCGGGAGACTTTGCTCTTGATCGTTGTGCCTGTTGCGGGTAGTGGTCAGAGATCTGTGCGAGTACGAAGTGGAATATTAGCTCACCTTCTTAGCCTCCTTCTCTTCTAAACGAGCGTAGATGACGTCTATTATCCTCTCTCCTTCGACCAAGAAGGGTTTGCCGTTGTCTTGTTCCCAAGCTGGTAACAGATTCAGGAGTTTCTCTTCCAGCTTAAACAATGCGCAAGATTTGAGCGAGTTAGCCGAATGCAGATCTATGAGACGAAAGAGGTAAACCTGCCTGGGGCTTGATCCTCTCCACCTTTTTCCTAGTTGCTTCCTCCTTCAGTAGCAGTCCCGGAGTCGCTTTCCTCCCCTGGAGTCTTGTCGGATCCTTCGAAGCGATCTGGTCAACTCAACAAGGTCAGCGTCCAGTTCAACAACAAAAGTGAATTCTCTCTTGTCAGTTCTCACTTCAAGATCATCTTCTTCCTGGCATATCCTCTTCCAGTTCCGCACGACACCCATCAACGCTCTCTTACTCTCCACCTCCTGCTTGAGCTTCTGTAGCTCCTGTTCGTGTTCCTGCAGTAACTCGTCCGAGTAGTCATCTAAGGCACAAGGTGTCAGACAAGCTCTTTCGGATGATAACTAAAGCTGTATGAACTTACCTGTGAAGAACGCTTCAAATTGAGACCGCTCGAGTTCACCCATAAACAACTCGTCTTGGTACCTCGTGATTTCATCTCTCACTTTGTTGACAAAGAACCTCATGTGTTGTCGCTTCTTCTCCTGCATACGTTCCAGCTCCATTTTGTACTATATTGGGGAGGAAAACAACCTCAGTACGCAACGACGGTGTAAATAAAGACTCGGTAACCCACAGCGTCGACGGTCGTCTGGCCACTACCTCTGTTAGTCTCAACGAAGTCATTCATCTCTTCTTCTCCAACCTCCAGCCTTATCCACAGTGGTTCCAGCTCATCATACAGCCCTTGAATCTCGGTCTCCTTTTCTGTCTTCCAAATCTCCATGTTGTAGAAACACTCTTCGGCCCATTTGATGAGGTCGTCCGTCGGTAAGATGTTATCTAGTCCACCGGTGTCGAGTTCGATGTCAACTTCCTCTGGTAGACTGTCGAGGTAGTCGATAAACTGCTGTAGAGAAGCGTTTGCGTTTGTATTGGTTTGGGAGGAGAACGAAGGGGTCAGACCTGAGGGAATTGGGAGGGAGATTTCCACTTCGGGTAGGAGAACTATAAGCGGTATGAGTTGTGTTCGGAGCTGTTGCCGGCGTTCAGTCTGTACGAACGAAGCGAAAGTCAGGTTAGTCAACAACCAGTCGATGAAACGAATACATGTCGAGTCCCTGTCACTGACGATTTCCTTTTTGCCGTCGTCCACCAGCTTTGTGAGGGACTCTATTCGTTGAGAAGAAACGTCCTCCCACACTTCACCTGTCGAGCTCGTTATCGGTGTTGTTGTCGGTATCGAGTACGAAGGGACGACAGCTGTTATTTCCTGCAGGCTGGTTTGTAATGACTTGACGTGGTTGAGTCTTTCGTTGTACAGTGGGAGCAAGTGGTCTCTGTAATATGACTGAAGTGCTGAATGCTGTTGAGGCAAAGATGGCGTCTAGAGAGAGCAAAGAGGGGTCAGTGAGCTGAAACGTTCTCTGCAGAGGAGGCAGCGAATGAACCTGTGACGATGAAGGGTGCGGTTTTTGAGGTATCTGTCCTCTGAATCCTGTTGTGATTGAAGCTACATCACTCTCGATTAAGCTAATTTTCTGTGGTGAGAAGAAATACAGAGAGAACGTCAGTACCCGGGAGCGGAAAACAAGCAAACTTGTTGCTGTACCTGTTTCCATTCATCGACCTGCTGTTCTCTCGTCGTGATGAGAAGCTTCAAGTGGCTGTCGAGCGCGTTGTAAGCCTGAGAGAGGTCGTCGTCAAGTGCGTTGGCAGGCAGGTCGAGGACGGCGTTGAGCCGGACGAGGGCTGGCTGGTGCAGGTGTATGATTCGAGTCAAGGCATCGAACGGGTTCGGCTCGTTCGAGGGTTCACTCATTCTATCGGTGCTGCTGATCTCATTCCCTTCTCCGAGTGCTTAGGATGGGCGTTGCAAGTCAGGCGCGCGCAAACCAAGCAGAAGCACGAAGCTCGTCGAAGATACCCACACATTCGAGTCCCCAAGGATCATTTTGCTGTGTCCCCAACTCCCTCTTCTTTTTCCCCCAACCACCATCTCTTCAAGCAGGAGAGATAGCCAGGCTCGTCTTTATAAAAGTGAGAAGAAATCAAAAAAAGAAAACAACAAATTACTCGATTGGGCAGCCTCACGTCGAAGATAGACTTGACGCCCAACATCGATCTGAATGAGCAGGATCCCCATCCCATCCTCCCCTTCCTCATCCCCCATTATGTCCTCATCGATGTCCAACTCCCCAAGCCAGACGGGCAGCGACACTAGAAGAAAGCAGTCGAAGAAGGACGAGGTTAGTCTCATCCCAATAAAAAACCGACTGATTTCCTGCTTTACGTCTTGGTCCTTTCGTTCGCTGGTCCTGTTCTCTCTTGCTTCTCTCTCTCTCTCTCTATCTCTCTCTCTTTTTCCTTCTCTCTCAAAGAAGAGAAGAGTTAGTGCATTTGGGTAAAATGGATGAGGGAAATCTAGCAAAGCAGGACGAAAAATCGCATTAGGGTGACCCCCATTTTTCCTCCTTGTGTGAAAGGGTTGCGTCCCATTCATCTATGATTCTCCCTTTCTGTTCTCCATTTTTCTGCCGTTTGCTCTCTGGTTCTTCCCTTTAGCTAAATCGCTGCATATCGTCGTTCTCACACACAGTCTTCTCCTCTTGCCCTTGACATAAACTCTTCAATCGACGCGACGACCATACCACTGCAACCGCCCTCGAAAATTGCGATGCCCCATCTGCCATCCCCACCTCCTTCCATCTCAAACAAATCATCGCCTTCCCTTCAATACAACGACGAATTCTCTTCTGACCCTGTTGTCACACCGCCAACTCCTATCAAATTTCCATCTCCCGCCGCGGACAACGACACGATCTCTCCGCTTGCGACACCCCTCGACGATGCGTCTGGTTCGCCTCTGCGTCCTGGCCATCAACGTATCCGTTCCACTCTATCCAAAACCCACACTGCTCCCCTCACTAACCTCCAACCGGAACCCAAACGAACCCTCTCTGGTAAAATGAAGGCAATCCGCAAACGGATCGAATCAGAATTGAACCGAAAACGAACAACTTCCATCCCAATGTCCCAACAATCCTCGCAAGGTGGGAAATCATCGAGGAGAGGCGGGCCAGCTCCAAAGAAGGGTACCGTCGCCGGTCTCAAGCCTTCGCCTGCGCTGACTGTCCCTGAGGGTATGTCGGTCGCAGATGCCTCCCAGCTCTGTGCGGCCAAACGAAGCGATTGCGTTTTGGTTGTCGACGAAGAAGAAGGCTTGAGCGGCATCTTTACTGCCAAGGATCTTGCGTTCAGAGTGAGTGCATTGTCCCTCTCAATGCTTTGTCCACCTCACTATACTCGTAGTTCTCATCAAAGTTACTCTTTGTTCTGATCCAAACAGGTCACAGCGATGTCGCTTGATCCAAGGCTCACTCCAGTCTCTGCTATTATGACCAAGAACCCAATGGTCACCAGAGACACAACGAGCGCGACTGAAGCTCTTCAACTCATGGTTTCCAAACACTTCCGTCATTTGGTAAGTACTCTGGTCGAAACTGATCTTCCCAGCAATGCTTACTCTTATTTTGCAATCATAGCCCGTCTGTAACGAGGAAGGAGACGTCGTTGGTCTTCTCGATATCACCAAAGTCTTCAACGAAGCGCTTGCCAAGATTGATCGAAGTTCTTCTGCTTCAAACCAATTAGCTGCTGCGCTGGCCGGTGTCCAGTCCGAGCTAGGACCAGGCATGGCACAGAACCCTCAAGCCGCCGCTATGCTGGCATATGTTGACTCACTCAAGGAGAAGATGGCCCTTCCCGATTTGACCACCGTCATCGACACTGAACTCAGCCCACCTGTCGTGTCTCCCAGAACATCGGTAAAGCAAGCTGCGATCCTCATGAAGGAGAGGAAGACAACTGCCGTGTGTGTGGTCGAGCCGTCGGGTCCTGGAGGAGCCAACAAAGTAGTCGGTATCTTTACCTCAAAGGACGTTGTTCTGAGAGTCATTGCTGCTGGTTTGGACTCGACCATTTGCTCCGTTGTCAGAGTCATGACTCCTCACCCTGACACTGCCTTGCCATCTATGACCGTTCAGGATGCGTTGAAGAAGATGTACAGTAAGAATACGATGGTCCTCAAATTATTATCATTGTCTTACATTAACTAACGCCCTCCGCCTTCTACATCCATCCTTCTGTCAGATGGCCATTACCTCAACTTGCCGGTTGTTGAACCAAGCGGTAATTTGTTGGGCATTGTCGATGTCTTGACTTTGACCTACTCGACGCTTGAGCAA
This sequence comes from Krasilnikovozyma curviuscula, assembly GCA_014825775.1. Classification (NCBI taxonomy): domain Eukaryota; kingdom Fungi; phylum Basidiomycota; class Tremellomycetes; order Cystofilobasidiales; family Mrakiaceae; genus Krasilnikovozyma; species Krasilnikovozyma curviuscula. Next base: position 130,023 of record MVAQ01000028.1, read on the forward strand.
GTAAGTTGTCTTTAAGTTCCCCACGTACCTCTTAAGGATCCTTTTCTCTAACGATTATCTGTCTCATCTTGTAGATTGGTGGGATAAGTAACCAGGCTGGAACTGATTCAGAACAAGGCGGCCCGATGTGGGGTAAATTCTTCGACTCCATTGGTGGAGCATTAGACGACGAGACTGGATCTGCCATTTCTGGATCACACAAGCCATTGTCCGATATCCGGTCACAGACACCATCCCGTCCAGGAAACCACCTCCGCAACATGAGCTCGGTCGCCTCCCCAATATCTGAAGTTCACCCTAACGACTCTGCATCTGCCGTCGACGACACCTCTGAAATTGGGGCTCGCAACGGTAGAGCCAGTAGTGTCGCTCCGGTACTACCACCTATCGACGACGGTACTTACACCTTCAAATTCAAAACCCCCAGCAACCGCACCCACCGATTTCAAGCCCGATCCGATATTCTTGAGAATCTCAGAGATATCGTTATAGGTAAACTGCAATCGGATCCTTTCTTCACCCACGTGGTTGAATCAACAGGAGCATCTGAACCTGATCCAACCGACTTCGTCTTGAACTACATTGACGATGAAGGAGACTTAGTCGCCATGACCAGTGATTCCGACGTCGTCCACGCGGTTTCAGTAGCTAGGGCTCAAAAACAGGATAGAGTCCAGCTCGAGTTGACAGGTGGAAAAGTCTGGCAGGATGCCATCAAAGCAGCTCAACCCCCAGCTCCAGCATCACTCCCAACGCCATCCGCATCGACAGTCACCGAAGAACCTGAACTGGTGAAGGCACCAACGCCATCTCAAGTGCCTTCAGAAGCAGTTATCGAACGTTTGGCTGATCCGGAGGTCTCGCCGTCATCCGAACCAGTTTTGGCACCACCCGCCAAGGTCCACGCGACATCACCAGCAGCAACACCGAAAGAACTCATCGCGGGCGTCTCGAACGATTTGTTGCTACCTGCTAGTATTGCTTTCCTTGGCCTGGCCGTCATTGGTGGAATCATTGTCACCAGACTTTCGAAATAATACATAAATAATCAACGACGAGATTTGTCCCTTTCATTGGGATTGATGTACACTTATCGATTCAGTCACCCTGTAGATATTATATTCTTACCATCTTTTTGCAATACCGCATGGAAGTAGCCTTAACGGTCCTGTCTCATTGGACATGTGGCTTGAAATTGATTTCCGACGAGACGCTCGTCGTTGTAGGACGAGCAAGGAGGTCGATACTCTGGAATAAACATTACACTTCTAAGATAGTTTCTACTTTCAAAGATCGTTGGTTTATAGATGTGACGGCCGAGGAAAGGGATTCTTACGGTCTTCAAGGTTATCGAAACACATCCCTCCGTGAATATTCCTTATCCCACTTCTTCATCTAGGACTTACTTCTCTTCCCAATTCGCAAACTCAAAGTACGCAGGATCCAAGCATGGCATGTTCTCTCCACCGAACGCGTACAGCCCGAAGAAAGCACCTGTGAAGCAGGGCAACCTCTGCAATAACATAGAGCTCTTGAACTCCGCCATCTTGACTGACTTCTGAAATTCAAGTTGGTAGTGGAGCTCGTAGAATGTTGGACGAGCCTTGATGATGAGGCCGACAGGACCAGATGAAGAGGAGAGCGGTTCGACGACTTCTTTGATGATTGTTTCCTTTGGACCCTCTTTCGCATAGATCTCCAAAAGCATTAGATCTCTACCAGTTTTGTTACTATGGTAGCCGTTTGTTCCGTTTGTGGGCTTCTCGATGTTCTGGTGGTACTTGCCAACTATCTCCCTTTGTCCATCAGCACCAAGTCTGATACCTATGGAAGCGAACGCGTGCTTGCTCAACCAAATGACAGCTCCCGCTTCATGGTTGACTTCAGTTGGGTAGAACTCGAGTTTGGTGGACCAGTCAACGGAGAAACGGACTTGCTTCTGGAGGACCATCGAGGCAGCTTCTTCAGAGGTGATATGGTAGGCGCTTCCATGGATGGTCAACCAGTTTGGGCGTTCAGTGAGACTATAGGACTTCTTGACGGGTGTTCTAAGTTGATACCAACCTGTCGCAAGATCTACAAGAGCAAGAGAATATTAGTGAGAAGAGGTATCGCAAAACAAATTTGAATGCGTCGAGCTCACCTCCTGTGCCAGTCATCTCGAACTGGTCCACCCAATTAGTAGGAGCGAAAAACTTTTTCATCTCTCGTCCCCCACTTGGACAGTCCAGCTCTACTCTCTTGCGAGAGTTGACAATTGGCCAGCCATCAACCCACTCAACTGGACACATGAAGGTCTCTCTCCCGAGTTGAGAGATGTGGTAGATTCCGTTATTTGGAGGACGGACAGCAAGAAATACGATCCACCAGTTTCCTTGGGCATCCTCAACGAAGTCAGCATGGCCAGTATTTCTGGAGATGGTAAAGCTCATGTCAGTGGCGTGGCGCAAGAACGTGAGGAACGAAAAGAAATGAAGAACTGACCTGATGTCAGGATGATCAGCATTGTAAATCATGGGATTCACAGCACCTACCGGACCTTCCTCCCATGGTCCAAACGGCCCTTCCTTTGACCTGGAGATCCACTGCTGATGCTCTGTCTCGGTCCCTCCTTCCGCAGTCGAAAGGTAGTAGTAACCATCCTTCTTGTAAATGTGAGGACCTTCAGCTATACCTATAACAGTTTCTGAGGTTCTAATCAGCTTAGGCTTGGTGAGGCAGGAGCCGGTATCGAGGTCGATCTGGTAGACGTAAGTACCCATGGAAAATGGCATCCTCTTGTGAGGTGAGTGATCAGGTAAGATGACGGCCAGGGACATGTATGTTTTCCCATCATCGTCAAAGAACAGCTTTATAGGGAGGAAACAGGTGGTCAAGGATCTGGACTGGACATAGAGGGAAGAAGGGTAGCCATTGCGACGACTGGGCGTCACTTACATCTTGATCGATACCTAGAACATCAATAGCAACTGGTTCGCTCCATTTCGTCTCATCAAAGATGTTGTTGGTTTTGACGATGAATCCTCGAGCACCTTCGAAAGAGGTCTGTGGACAACACTTGGCGGTTTGTAACCATGTCCGTGAAAGTGAAACAGAGGTGCAAAACACTTACGATTCCTTCTCTAGAATCCATCGCAGCCACTGATACATAAAACCAACCCTTATGATATCTGATGACGGGTGCGCAAATACCTGATGAAGTGAATGAAAGATGAGTGACGCCTGCGTTCCTACCCTTTCAGAAAATGAGTTGCTACTCACCACCCACATGAGCCATATTGTTTCTCATTGTCAATTGAGATGGTCTCGTCAGGACGTGACCAAGCAGTTTCCAGTCCAGTAAGTCTTTACTGTGGTAGATGGGAAGCCCTGGCCAGTAGGCGAATGTGCCTGATACGTCAAGAGATAAGCTCTGTGAGCCTGATGAAAGCAGGTAGAAGTGTCACGCACTGGTACAGAGGAAGAATTCATCTCCAACTCTGCAGATGGAAGGATCTGGGTTGAACCCTGGGATGATGGGGTTCTGGAAGAACATGCTGGAGGGAGGGTTGAATGAGAGAAACACGGCAGTTTAGCCTCCTTTTCGAAACCACCCGAGCTATCCCCCCTATATATGAGCTTTCCCCGTCCTCATTGGTCCTTTGAGAGAGATAACGTGATGTCGGTTTGTTTGTTTTGATGGTGCGTGCGTGTTTCGCCTCGAAAACTTCGAGGCGACAGCAGCGGTAACACGGCCCGGGCCCGAATATTGTTTCTAGTGTAATTTCTTGCTATGTCATTATGGATCCGCGTGGTTGGTGGTATAGGTCTTGAGTTATTCAACGTGTTCGATTAGATCAATAGCTTTGTACTTGTTTCCTCTTCTTCTATGATAGGTGATATATACTAAATCCTTCGACGTTTATCTGCTCATGAGCTCCTTCTCATATCAAAATTTCTCTCTATCTCCCCCAAAACAGTCAAGAAATCCCACAGAAAACCATTTATTCTCTCCGAAGCGCTTCCCTCAGTGGTGTTGGGTTCTAGAAGAGTTGCAGCAACGAACCTTACTCTGAAGACGAGGAACAGAGGGGAGGATGAGACAATGTAGCCAACTCTTGGCTAAGGGGAGATGGAACATACTTATGAACGATTGAGGGTCCATTGACGGCGATCTGAGCCAGAGGGATTGAGTGAAGAATATTAAGTAGATTTAAGGTGATATCGATCTTCTCTTCTAAAGGACCAGCAATGGTCTCGGCAGCTGAACGCGAAGAAGAGCCTTTCTCTCCACAGATCTCCAGTAATCTGAAAGGTGTTTCAAACCGAATCAGAAAACTCAAATGCTCATGGTGACGTAGTGAAGTCACTGACTCGTCTCGGTACTGAATAATTACAAGCCTTACCAGGCATTGCGTGATGAGAATATTCGCCTTTGAAACTTCGAGCGCGTCCTGGGCGGTAGGCTTCGTTGAAGCGTGATCGTGGAAGAAAGAGTTCAAGGAGTTCTCGCAATTGTTTCCCAGCCCACTGCGGGACTGAAAACCTTTTGATCAGCCTCATGCCGGGTATAAATGGTACAGCAGAAAGACGTACCTGTTTGCAGCCGAATCAAACCCTTGTTGGATCTGTAGCTCTTTCGGCAGGTTGCTGACAAGAAGCAGGGTTTCAGAAAAAAGGATTCTGATCTTGTTGAACTTAGGTATAACATCCTCCAGCGCTTTTGGGCGGCTTTTCTTGTCTCCTCGTTTGAGAATCAAGACTTCCTCCAACTTCAGCCAAATTTGAATGATTGCACGAAATCCAACCATCAAGAGGGGCTGGTTGACGTCGGAAGGATACATGAACCCTGAAGGAGTGATATAACAGTCGTCTACGATTTGAGGAAGATGGGCGGTGATGTCTTCAACGTAAAGCATTCGAGGACGGCTGAGGAGGATAGATCCTGTAAAGCTGTTCTTCGTGAGCTTCTGGCCCCTGATGAATCGAGGTTGGGTTTGATACTTACGACTGATGTTTCCAATATGGGTATGGCTGAGTGAAAAGATAGGTTGAAATCAGACTGGTTGAAATCAGACTTACTCATTAAGTATGTGATCACCGGCAGCAACTCACTAGAAAACACGCCGGCGACATTCACTTTCGACAGGATCTACTTCAACAATTCCGAGGATAATTACAGGATGGAAATGACTGCAAGCGAGAATCGTGCTTACCCAAGCCTATATAAGAATCTTCATCTTGAAGTCTCAATCCCAAGATTAATGAGATAGTTTCTCCCCAGTGTTGTTCTTCCTGAACTTCATGGCCAAATACTGAGTGGAAGACACAGTCTGTGGGCAATAAGATCATGACAATTGTCAGGATCACATCAGGTGAAGAAAAAAGAGTTGTAAACATACGGTAGAATTTGATCACAACCAACCATATCTGCAGTTTCATTGGCGGATCCTTCACCAAAGCATTGAATCCAGCCCTGTAGCACCTAGTGGATAGATTTTTGGTTTGTTCTTTATCCATTCTGAGAAACGAGCGGGGACAGAGGATGAGTGATACGCTGAGGATGGAAGTGACAAGGGCGAAGAAGATGGTGTCGTGTGCATAGCGATGGGAGGAAATGTCAGCGAGGAAAGAGGGCTGGTGCAGGATGGGACCGAGAGGAGCCATCTGAGAAGAAGGTGTCCGATGTCATTTTGCTGGTCAAGAGTTGCATTTGAAATCATAGAAGATCAGAACTTACGAAGTCAAAGTAGAGGGAGAGAACAAGCATCATAGTTTCTCTTGGAAGAATGTCTTCCATTCTGTAAGTAAGCTTTTCGGTGCTGAGAGATGCCGTTGACATAGGCACAAAGATGGTCGTCGGAGGGGTAGAGAGTGGAGCTCCACCTTCTGAGGGTTGACGATGGCCTTGAGCTTCAAGAGTGGTGATGCCGACGTCTGAAAGGGAAGTTGGAGAGACGAAGCTGAAGCTGGAGTCATTTTGGGAAACAGGTGTAGTGTTCATCGGAGGACTGTTACGGTGACTACGGACAGCTGCAGCCCTGCTGGCGTTCAAGGCTTTTGCTGCATGTATTCGTCTAAGTATCAGAATAAAGCAAAGATAAAGGATTAAAAAAAACCCCTCGACTGGAGGAAAGAGAACAACATCAGATGAGGCTTACTTCTCATATGCTGAGACGAGACGACGCGAGCAACCAAATAAAAAGCAAGTTAGCCGACTGAACGGAAAGACCAATCCACCCAACTGTTAAATAGAGACCTCACTAGCAGTAGGTCCTCTCTTGAGTCTCTTGTACGTGTAATCGCACGGAATCTTGACTTTGGAGCAGCAAGAGCACTTCTCCTTCGTCTCGACATCTTTTGGGAATGAAGTTGAGCCATCCTCATTCAGATATGCGAGCCTGTCACACTTAAGTTTCCTTACTCTGCAGCTGTCGCAGCCTGGGAATAGATTAAAGAATATCAGAGCAGTGCAACGTGCAGTATGGGATTGTCAGCCTGTGTGCTGTCCTCACTCTGTCCCTGCGGTTCCTTCACAACCAGTCTTTTTTTTACCTTTGCTACCCCAGCTTGGATCTCTTCAGCAGAACAGATGTTGCTGATGCTGGCAACTTGAGATTCACTGATTTCCTGAGCATCGGCCATCTCGTCTGTTGACTGTGGAACCCCAACCAGCATTAGTGTGGGGAAAATCGCTCTCTGATCGATCGCTGCTTGCACCTGCTTGTGTAGCTAGAAAAGAGATAGAGGGGAAGCTGCTCGCACCATTGCACACCTCCAAGTACCATAGCTTGATCGAACTTTCATGAGAATCTCACTCACACATGGAAAAACACGAGAAAACACGACGAAAATCCAGAGATCGGAACGACGAAATCAGGGAGAAACTGCTTCGCAGCCATCGAATCAAAGTTTTGGCTTCCAGCATCACGTGCTGGTACAACTCTGGAACACAAACCACCGACATGTGTGAGAGCTCCATATAAAGAGACTGAGAGCGGGGCGGTCCCACTCTCCTTCTGCTGCTTCTCATCTGTCGAAACCCTGCTCTTTCCCACTCCTTTCACCCCCCGATTTCTAAACCCTCTATCACTATATCGGTCATGAATTCTTCACAGGACCTTGACAGAAAAGAAGACATCGACCATGCCGAACTCTCTCCACCTGTTCCAGCGACAGTTGTCTCTCACTTCGCACAGCTCACGGTGAGCCAGGCGATGAGAAAGTTCTGGAGACTCTACATCATTGGCTTCTCCGTCTCATTCATTGGAATATATGTAGGATATGCTGTTACTCTACCGGGTAAATAATTTTCTGTCAACTTGTTGTGTCCGCGTATCTCAAACGCCAGTGATACGGAGCTGATGATTCCGTCTCTCCTTTCCTAGGTTCCATTGTTGCCAACCAAGGTTTCATCGATGTCTTTGGTACTGTCAGGGATCCTGTGACTGGAGCGCTATCACTCAGTGCTACTTGGGTGTCAATCTGTAAGTCTCCACTTTGGTTCTCCCAGCCAGCTTGCTAGCAATACTTACTAAATCTACTACTTAATTACAATAAAGGGGGAGGTACCGTTTACGCGTGCGTTTATCTCATGCAGTCGTGTAGGTTTGGTGACGCTAATTCACTTCTTCCACTTTCAGTGTCCAGATTTGCACTCAAATTTTGTCTCCCCTACTGGCTGATCGCTTTGGACTCAAGCCTAACATGTACTTACTCACTGTTCTAATTGCTCTGGCAAGTAAACTAAACCCTTTGCTCTCCGACAGAGCTTTCTGTGCAATCGCCCCAAACTTCAAACTAATTGTTCCTTGACTCTGCTCTGCTCCTAGTCCATTGTGGTAGAGATTGTTTCCAAAACAGTACAAATCTACTTTATTGCCAAGATCCTTGCTGGTTGTGCTACTGGCCTGATTGGAACGACTATTATGACTTACGCGTCAGAGATCACGCTTCCACAGTTCCGCGGTGTTCACTTGAGTGTCTTCGCTCTATCGTATGCCCTTGGACAGTTATTTGTTGCAATTGCCCTGCAGATTCTTGAGTCTGTGAGTCCTGCTATTCCAGCACCTCTTACTAGTTTATACTGACTTGTACTGCCGCTCTCAACGTTTCAAGACTACTCCACTGCTTTTCAGAAGAGCATTCTACTCCGAATTTGCTGTGCTGGGGATTTGGCTTCCCGTTTTGTTGTTCCTCCCAGAGTCACCTTCATACCTCTGCAAAAAAGGTCAAGCTGAGAAGGCGAAGAAGGCGATGTTGCGCTTGGTTGGTCGCGTCGAAGGCTACAATGTCGATCACGAGTACAAGGTGCTCGAGTTCGCGATTGAAGAGTCAAGAGCTTTGATTGGAGAGAAGACAGACTCTCACTGGATGCAGGGATGGTTGGCCTGTTTCAAAGGTGCTAATCTTCGAAGAACTCTCGTGTCGACGATTCCTTTCACTTTTCAAGTGAGTACCCTCTCTTTTCTTTCAGTATGGTTTCAGTATGGGATCTTTTCTGATCTCAGTTGTTTCGCAGAACTTTTCTGGTGTACCCCTGGTGTTCGGTCAGATTTTAAGACTGCATCGAAGCTGAACTCCGGTATTCCTTTAGTGCTGACCATTTCCTACTATTGTCTTTCAGGCTATACGACATACTTCTTCAGCCTCGCTGGTTTGTCGAACACTTTCTTGGCGAACCTCATCATTTACATTGTCCTCCTTGTCGGCGTCATCTGCTCCTTCTTCTTGGTTGACAAAGTGTAAGTAAGCAACTTCAATAGAAGCATCGTCAAGAGGGCTAAGACTATCCAATGTTTCTATTTTACAGTGGAAGACGGCCTCTGCTAATCTACGGCGGTGCTATGTGACCATCATCTTCTTTTCACCGAGAGAGATTGCGCTCACAGTTATGAAGTGGTCTTACTGACTGTCGAACGTTTCCCCTCATTACAGCCTCGCTCTCTCCTGCTTCGCTATCGGTGGTCTTGGATCTGTACCGACTTCCTCCAAAACGGGATCTGCTCTAATAGCCATTTCTTGTATTTGGGTTTTCGCTTATTCTTTGAGTCTTGCGCCTCTTGGTGGGTAAAACAACAACCTCCGCTGACTTCTTACTAGCAGTTGCTTACAAGCGGTCTTTGGATTTTAGGGTGGCTGTTCCTTGTTGAGATTTCTACACCTCAACTGAGAGCGAAAACAGCTGGCATTGCTGCCATGTTGCAATCTCTGAGTGGTGTTTTGTTTGTGAGTGCTAATCATTCAGTCTCACCGACACATCCAGCTTAACCTCCCCTCCACCCAATTCTCTACAGAACTACACGGTGCCTCTTATGCTTTCTAACCAAGGTGCCAACTGGGGTGTCAAGATTGGTACGGTCTATATTTTACCATCTTTTATTGCCGATGATTGAGCACTGACAATGGATACACTCTCTAGGCTATTTTTTTGGCGCCATCTGTGCAGCCTTCCTGGCCCTTACCTGGCTCACTGTTCCAGAAACTAAAGGGAGAAGCTCCACTGACCTCGACGAGTTGTTTGAGCGCAGGATACCCGCCTGGAGGTTTAAATATGCAAAGACAAGTGCGCAGGAGCTGGCTGAGCAGGAGGCTGCAGAGTTGAGGGCTTGAAGTCAGAATACTTGAGGGCTACTTACTTGAGGGTTACTTACTTCTTATATGAGTTTCTTTTCTTTTGCTTTCACATGCTTTTGGAAAGTATGTGGGTCTGCCTGCAATAATGCGGAGAGTGAAAGTGAAGCCAAAACAGAAGCGCAAGGTGCTTCAGGGTGCTGCTCGATTGACTGACTTTGTTTTTTAGGTCTTGAGCAATCCTACGACAGTTTGCTTTTCTCCGAAATGCTGTTGAAATGTTCAGAAAATGTGGATAGGCATTCTTTTCGTGTCAACAGTGGCATCTCGCCATGCCCTGCGTCATACACAGTGTTCTCCTTCCTCTTTTCTCTTCCGCCATATCTGGAGCAGAGGGCAGCCTCTCCTCCGCGCACGCAGTGCCTCACGCTTGCTACTTCTCCTTATTTCAAAGAAATCTTGGATGCAAAGGATGTCGTCTTTGAACCAATGTACAACCAAGTATGAAAGCTTAATACTGGAGCTGTAGGATACCTGAAAAGCCTGGGCGATTAAAATGGGTGTTACCCTGCTGATGATCTGTCTGGGGCTCACCAGAAGGCAATTTAAGCGACTAATCACACTTTCGCAGGATCTTCGTCACTCCTGGGTGAAGAGAATCCATTTCAGTAGGCTGTTCCACTTAGAGAAATGTAGATGGGGTTCTCTTCACCTCAGGTGAAAAATTTAACTGTATTTGCGCTAAAACATCAGGCGCCTTTGCATTCTTTTGCAGCGCAACCAGATCACTACTACTCCTTTCTCTGAGGACTTTGTCTCAGCGCTACGAATCGGGTGCGCTTTTACACTCTTCTATCTTTCTTGTGTGTCACTCTCACTCCAATGCTGGCTGGGACTATTAACGTTCCTGTCGTTAGTCTTCCAGCAGCGCAAGTCAAATTCTCTCATATTTTCAAGTGCTGAGAATCGTAGGCCATGTCTCTAGCTACACTCTACCAAACGACGAACGGTGACGTAGTGGGTCAATTTCTTTCCACAGCCAAATCAGTAAATAACCGTACACTTGTAAAGTATCTGCACCAGGAACGAAGTATCAGAAGTAGTTCAAGGTGCAAGTCTCGTGCGCAAAGGAAGCAACTATATAGGAGGCGCACTTTGGCGCTTAGCAAGTCGCGGCGCAATAACAACAGCCTGAACTCCATAACGAGTGTTCATTCATCAAGTTTTCAACCTTGACACTCTCAGGTGGAGCTGGGTAATACGGAGAATGGTTGACCGTATTTAAGCCACATTGCCTCTGCTGTATAGTTAGCAGCTGAGCGCAGTATAACTGCCTCTCGATTTACTTCTGAAACTAAAGTTCCTCGTGCAGTTCCGTAGAATATAGAATGCATAAATGTATTTAGAAACCCATTTCTGTTATAAGCTTCAGAGCAGAGGGAGTTAGATGAGCATGGCGCACTGAAACTTGAAGTGGTCAGAAACGCAGGATCTGCGTCAATCTTGGGTGAAGAGAATACTATCCCGTAGGGTAGGTACTCCACTGAAAGAATTGTAGATATTGTTCTCTTCACCTCAGGTGGAAAGCGCCTTTGCATTCTTTTGCAACGCAACCAGATCACTACTACCACTGTTGAACAAAGCAAGTAAACTCAGTAACTAACCACACTAGATGTGAAGTTTGTTGGTATTTAGTATTGCGCCGCAACTCGCTAAGCGCCAAAGTGCGCCTCCTATATAGTTGCTTCCTTTGCGCACGAGACTTGCACCTTGATTTACTTCTGATACTTAGTTCCTGGTGCACTCATTCCAATACAGGCAGTGCCATTGTATATAAATTATTACATGAGTACTCATTTTCCTCCTGTTCAGCTGGAGGTCAATCTTAATCGTGCTGATCAACCATGCCTGTCAGTACTTTATATGAAATTGACTGCACAGGAACGATATGTCAGAAGTTGTTCGAGGTGCAAGTTCTTTGCGCTCATCAGTCAAGTGTATAGTTGAGTCACTGTGGCGCTTAGCAAGTTGTGGCACAATACACATAATGCCAAAACTTTATTATTTGATCATTTGTATAAATTCTAGTTACATTCCCATCCCCTGCACTGCCAGTTATTTTCGCCATCAGCTACTCCCAACGACTTGTTCTTAGTTTACGCTAGTGAGTGACTGATACCTCAGCCCTGTTGTCCAAGAAAATGTTGCTGAAACAGAGACTACTAATGCTCTGAAGTTTGATCGAGCACGTGCTTGCAAAGCAATCCTTTTGTTTGAACAGGTGTAAATGTCAGTGTGCAAAGGCTTGAGAACTGGATGGACAGAACCCTTAAGTGACCCACGTTCAAGGAAAGCAGATGCGGTTCTGACCACCTGAGGTGGAAAATCTAATTTATTTACGGCGGATAAAATATCAGGCGCTCTGACGTTTTGGATCAGAGGCGCGATCGAGTCACTTCCAACCTACCCCTCTGACGAAAGGGACTAAGGAGAACATGTTGAAAAGAACAAGACGCGATAGGTTCACGACAATTGGGTTATGCTAAGTAAATCTTTCACTCTGGTGCATCACCTTCTGGCATCAAAACATCCTGATGCTTCCTGATGAAGTCTTCAGAGATCAGGGGGAGTCAAAGTGATGAGGGTGCGATTGTGTTGTTATTGCGCCGCGACTTACTACTTAGCGCCACAACCCACAGCGCCTCAACTATATAGTTTGTGGTTGAGCGCAATAGACTTGCACCTCGAACTACTTCTGATACTTAGTTCCTGGTGCAGGTTAGTAATATCTTTCTATGGTTATCTATGAACTACTTCTGATACTTAGTTCCTGGTGCAGTCAATTACAATACGATTGCGCCATCCAATCAAAACCGTTTCCGCTCCCCAGCAATTTCCGCGCGGCGAACTTCGTGAAAATTTTGCTCCCTATGTCGAGAGATCTCCATCCATTACTTTGTCTTTCTTGAATGGAATACTGAAAGATCTCTTACACAGATTCCAGCGGAAGTCCAGGCAGTAGCTGATGAGCTTCTTCTCAATCTATTTTTCGAACCCAGCCCATTTTTCTCTGTTTGCCTACCGTCCATCAGCACTTGGTATCTTCAATGGTTGGCCATCAGGACAATATATAGCAATGAATGCTGCATTGTATTCATGAATGAGGGTTTTGATGTTGACGGGAAGACGTCAGAACAGGGGGATTCTATGACAATGCACAGAGCATGGCACACCAGCTTTATGGCACTTGGCCTTGCACGGCCTTTGATGCAATTTCCACTTTTGCAGTTGCATTTAATTGCACGAAAACTAACTCCTTCGATTTGACACGATAGAATTAGAATGAGATGCTCAAGTCAATTTGCAATATGATCAACACCAACGGACTTCTTGGTCAACTCACCTGGATTCCCAGCATGTGCAGCCAATTGTAAGGACACTTCCTTTTACGCTTCCAATCGGTATAGATCAAGTGTGCTGATTTAAAGCTTTTGTATCCAGACGGAAGAGGCATGAGATTGCTGTTGAAGTGCAACAAGACTCACAAGCGGATGACGGATGTTGCAGGGATGTTTCAAGGAACGGAAAGAAAGAGAGAAAGGAAATTGAGGGATGAGTTGGCGGTAGAAGAAAGACACGGGAGCGGATATCTACTTTGAGATCCGCTGAATTTGCTTCCTTATTTCTATATAAACTAGGCATTTTCCATCTTAGAATTAGTTCTTCACTTGCTTTCTATCATCTCTCAGCGCGACTTAAATTAACATACCAACACCTTCCTGTCATCCTCTTCTGCATGAACCTTTGCCATCAACATCTTATCAACCAAGGTAAATGAGAACTTCTCTGGATCAGTAAGGAGTATTTCAGTCATTCTGTTGCGAATGAGGTCGTAGCTGGTGCCTCTGAGACCTCTAAGGACAACCATAGCGTGTTTGTCGTCAGGAATTTGATCACCCAGTTCAACCAAGTTGGCTTTGAATCCGTTCATGTCGGATAAATATTGGACAACGCCCCGTTCAACACAGCGGTGAGAGTTGTATCTGTCGTTGAGGGCCATTGACTCTGTCAAGGTTTTTCCAGAATATAGAGCATCTATGTAGCTGAGTAGTTTGGTGGGGTGGTCCTTGTTGTTATTGCGCCGCGACTTACTACTTAGCGCCACAGTGCCTCAACTATATAGTTTGTGGTTGAGCGCAATAGACTTGCACCTCGAACTACTTCTGATACTTAGTTCCTGGTGCAGTCAATACAACAGTCCTTGTGTTCTGCTAGAACTGTGATTGATCTTCCAAGTGTCTGAGAAGTGAGACCAACGCATTTATCCACCACTACCCTCCAGCTTTCTCATTCGTCAGAGCTCTCCTCTGGTTCTCTTTTCTGAGCTCCTCACTTCCCTTCTTTTTCTCGAAGTACACACATAGTCCAACACCTTTCATATAGGCCTCCAGACCAGACTTCCATCTAGGGTAATCGGAGGCTGAGTTAAGTGTTGGAACGAGTTTTATTGACATGTTTGTAGACAATTGGTCCGCTGGAGAGAGCCTTCGTCGCCTCCCGACTTAGTGCTCAGCTGTCGCTTCGCTCCAGCTGGGAGATCAGAGTGTGGTGGAATGACTCCAAGTAATGACATATCATGTGAGTCTCCTCCCTCTTCGTCTTCCTTTGGGCCCAACTTCGATCCTCGAGGAACACAGCGCTGACTGCCCGAATTTCTTTTCGTTCTTTAGGATTCCAGAATATCCAACATTTCGAGCCATCTTCTTGGCCGTATCCAAGGAATATACACCTTGTTCCCTTGGCATCCAGGGCACTCCTACTCTCCTTTGGAATGTGAGTGTATGCGACTGAACCAAAAACTTTGAGTTCTCGGATTGACGGCATCTTTCCGGTCCACAGTTGCTCTGGCGTACAAGTATTTGAGGAAGAAGTAATTGTTCGGTTCCTGGCGTAAGTGAAAGTCTTCACTGCTGCTCCCCAGTATTGCTGACCAAGATTCTTATCGACCAATAGCGTCCTCGCACCTTCCTTGATGGTTCTAATAGCACGTTCGGCTCGACCATTCTGTTCAGGATTGTATGGAACAGTAAGTTCATGTTTAATTCCTCTCTTCTGCAACGCCTCAGTGAATTCGGTACTGATCCATTCTCCTCCATTGTCGGTTCTAAGGATTTTTATGCAGATGGCGAGCTGTTTTTCCGTTGCATTGACAAACTTCTCCCACTGACAAAAGGCTTCTGATTTGTGCGTCAACAGTATAACCTTGAACCAAGAAGAATAATGATCCACCAATACGAAGCCATACCGTTTACCCCCTATTGATGTTGGGAGAGGACCAAAAAGGTCTGCTGAAATGATTTGACCAGGTGCGGTAGCTTTGATGTCGGAGGATTTGAAGGAGGTTCTAGTGATCTTGGAGCTGATGCAGGCTTCGCATGGCGCTGCGTCAACATTAGATAAGGTGAGTTCCCCCATCATTCCAGTTCGAACCATCTTCTTTAATCGCTCGACACTGATATGTCCACATCTCTTGTGAAGCTTATCCAAGTCAATTTTAGTAACATATGATTCCTCTCTTCCCACCAGTGCCCTGTCCACCTCAAATATTTCAAGTTCATAAAGCGATCCGGTGAGTGGGGCTGACGCTGCAGTGTTACCATCCTTTGATCTGACCAAACACTTCCTCCCTTCGAATGTGATGCTGAATCCTTGTTGATCTAGGTGGGATACCGACAATAAGTTCCCAATCAGGTCAGGAACAAACAGGCATTCGGTGAGTTTTAACACCTTTCTCTCTCCATCAACTTCTACGCCAATTTCCACATCTCCCATCCCTTCTGAGTAAATCTTCTTTCCATCTCCAACAGTAATTGCCCTTTGAATCTTAACGTAGGAGGACTGTATGAACCATTTTTGAGTGCTGAACATGGGACTTGAACAACCTGAGTCTACAAGTGCAATCGATTGTTTTGTTGCTGACAATACGCTGAGGGTCGAGGCAAGAAGTGTAACATTGCTTGCTGGGACAGTCCAGTAAAAGTCGGAATCAGACTCAATCTCAACTGCAACAGCTACTGTGTCATTCCTTCTATTAGCTTCCCATATCTCTATTGATTCATGACCAGTTGGAATTGTGTTGCTGAATCGACCTCGGCAAGCGCTCTTCTGGTGACCAAACTTCAGACACTTGAAGCAACGTCTCGAGCCAGGTAGTGTAAGGTTGACTCGATCACTTTGATTGCTTGATGTGTTGTTATTGCTGTTGTTGGTTGTAATGATCCTGTTATTATCCCCTCGTCCTACGCTCATCTCTTCAAATCTAGCAGCAAAGGCTGCTTCCCTCTTTTCCTCCTCCTCTCCTCGAACCTTAGACATCAGCATCTTCTCAACCAAAGCCCAGGTAACTTTTGATCTATCTACCAATGCCAGTTCGTCCATTCTGAGTCGAATTGAGTTGTACGACGTACCGCGAAGACCTCGGAGAACAACCTGAGTATGGGAGTCGTCGTCAGCAGCAGCTTTATCTCCAAGTCCAATGAGAGTGGTTCGTAATTCGTTAACTGCATCAAGGTAGGCCAGTAGTTTCCCGTCCACACAGCGCAAGAGGTGGTAATCGTCGTTGATTGACATAACGTCGGCGAGAGTTTTACCTTAGTACAAGGAGTCGATGTAGTCGATGAGTTCAATAGGGTGTCTTCTGTGAACTGCTGGGATGGTGATTCCTTTCCCTATCGTTTGCATGGTGAGACCGACACCTTTATCCACCGCTATTTTCCAGGACTCCCACTCCTCCGAATTCTCATCTGGCTCAGGCTTTCTCAACACTCCTCCACTCTTTTTCTCAAAGTACATCGACAGGCCCACAGCCTTCATGTAAGACTCAAGGTCTGACTTCCATCTTGGATGATCAGAGGCAGATCTGAGTTGCTGAACAAGTTTAAGTGACATTTCGTAGTGATTTATGGTGCAGCGTCCTAGTGAAATTTTCTGAGATGGAATTTATGCGCTGTCTTGGGCTCATAACCTTCTGTTTAACTGCACCAGGAACTAGTATCAGAAGTAGTTCGAGGTGCAAGTCTTGTGCACAGAAGGTACACCTATATAGGAGGCGCGCTTTGGCGCTTAACGAGTCGCTGCGCAATATCAACAACCACAAACTTCAAACCTGTTGCTGCAACTGATGCTGAATTCTTGAGACTGGGTGAAGGGACCTGGATGAAGAGACCCTTGCTTAGTCGATCCACAATGCTGAATGTAGATGGGTTCTCTTCACCAGGAGAGGAAATTTTTCCTTTTGCCAGCGCAGTCAGAATGTCTGGCGCGCCGCCAGGATTATCTAACAGCTTTATATTTATTTGCGCCGCATCCTGATCACTTGCTTTATCTAACTCCCCCTGCTCTGAAGCTCCCCCTTGAGCTGGATGCGGCTCAAGACCCAAAGTGTTGCGAAGATGTCGGAAGGGTTCTCGAGAAAGAGGTTTGGTGAGGATGTCGGCTGAGTTGTCGGCTGATGGAACATGGAGTACTTCAATCTTCTTATCAGCTACATATTCACGAATGAGAAACTCCCGGAGTTCCATGTGTTTGTTGCTGTCGTGCTTTACTGGATTCTTGGAGAGAGCAATAGCACCCATGTTATCATTGTAGATTGGAGTTGGGCCGGGGTGAAGGAGCTTAAGACCATGAAGAAGACGCCGAAGAAATACACCTTCACGAGCAGCATCACTGGTCGCCATCGTCTCCGCCTGAGAAGTGGACATCGCAATAGTAGCCTGTTGACGAGACTTCCAAACAGCAACACCACCGAATGTTTTGAAGAGGTAACCAGTAGTATGTTGTTATTGCGCCGCGACTTACTATTTAGCGCCACAACCCACAGCGCCTCAACTTTATAGTTTGTGGTTGAGCGCAATAGACTTGCACCTCGAACTACTTCTGATACTTAGTTCCTGGTGCAGGTTAGTAATATCTTTCTATGGTTACCTCGAACTACTTCTGATACTTAGTTCCTGGTGCAGTCAATTACAATATAGTAGACCGCCGGGTATCCAAGCAGCCTCCCCAATCGGCATCAGCATACCCGTGAAGCATGTGATTTCCTGCTGCAGCGTCGAAGGAAAGGCTGAGGTCGGAAGTTCCGCGAATGTAACGGAGAACATGTTTTGCTGCTTCATAGTGAAAATGATTCCATTTACTGAGATATCGAGAGAGGACTGATGCAGCGTAAGCCAGATCAGGGCGAGTGATGGAAGCTGGATAAAAAATGGAGCCAACATTTTCAGCGTAGTTGAGGTGCTTAGCCGCTGTAAATTCATCATCGGTAGCTGGGGTAGGCTGAAACTTGTGCGGCAGTGGTGTTTTGACTGGTTTACAATCCTGCATACCAAACTGTAGCAACTTAGCATTTAGGTAATGCTCCTGAGATAACCAAAGTTTCCTGCTTGAACGATCGCAAAAAATGTTGATGGCAAGAAAATAGGAAGCTGGACCGTTATCCTTAATTTCGAATTTGGAGTTGAGGAGCTTTTTGAATGAGTCCAGTGCTGTACGGGAATTGCTGGAAATGAGCTGGTCGTCAACATGGAGTGACATATATATGAGTTCTTCGCCATGTAATCGGACGTAGATGCAGGGATCAGCATCCGTGGGGGTGAAGCCGACTGAGCGGAGCCAGGTGTCAAGAGCTTTGTTGAAATGCGAGGTGATTGTCGAAAGCCGTATAAAGACTTGAGACACTTGACAACTGAACCATAGGGAATATTACTACCCTCAGGTGGATACACATAGATTTCTTCATCGAGGTCGGCGTTGAGGAAAGCCGCTTTGATATCGACTGAGTCGCACTCGAGGTCGAAGTAGTTGATGACGGAAAACATGACGCGGAGACTGTCCTTGTGGGCGACTGAAGCGAACAGCTCGTTGAAATCGCGACCAGCAATCTGTCCTTGAGACTGGGTGACGGGACCTGGATGAAGAGACCCTTGCTTAGTCGATCCACAATGCTGAATGTAGATCCGATATCAAT